>JAFIDM010012231.1:166835245-166846534 GCA_023159025.1 Thereuonema tuberculata
AAGTGCGAAACGGTCCGTCCCAGTCTCTTCACGATGACAGCTCGGGGTGCGAATCCTTTGCGTAAATTGTGCGTGTCAATTATGTTATTATTATAATTACAGCGCCAATAACAGCAGAACTGCGCCAATGACAGCAGAAAATAAAGATCAATGTCCGTTGTTCAGGGAACTACTGTATTTTCATTATTTTATTATAAAGAGATGTTTGCTATTTAATTCTGTCTTTTTGGAAAAATTCACTGTTTTTGCTAATAGCGTATTATTATTGAAATTGAAGATTTATGTATTTCATTGTAAAATCTGAAAGCGAAATTGGATCATAATTAAAAACAATAAAATTGGAATTTCAGTCTCATAATCTCAAATTTTATAATATCTCCTGTAAAAATATCTTAAAGAAGTAAATGCAAGTAAAATAAATAAGCTACTACTATAAATATTATCATTGGCATTTTGAGATTTAAGAAACTCAAAATTTCAATTAGGTTTTATTTTTATTATTTCTTTCTTTCTTTCTTTTTTTAATTCAAAAACTAAAAAGATTTTATACTAATCTTCATTTTCATTTTAATCCCACAAACACAACATCTATATTATCTTTGATCTTATTATCCTCTTTATAAAATTGTAGAGGAAGCTTTTTTAGTTTCTTCTTAACAATAAAATTAATATTTAACGATATTAGTTAAATTAGTTACATAGGTTATGAAAAATAAAGAACAAACGCAGAAATAAATTTAAAACAAAATACTCAATGCTGTCAACGGGCAGTAAGGTTGCGGATTCGAACTACTGAGATTGGTGATAATTATTTTCTGCCAACTCTAAAGATTCCAACTATGAGTGGATTTCTTTAGTGTGAATTAAGACGGGCGAGTATCGGATTGACTTTTCTATTTTCGTTTTACTAAACTTCCCATCCGATGTTAAACTAAGAAGTAAATTCAATAATAATAATAATACTAATAATAATTTGGGCCCGGTAGCCGAGTGGGTAAGGGCGCTTGGCTGCGGGTTGGAGGTAGCGGGTTCGATTCCCGGCCTCGGCGGAGGACGGGTATTTTTCCACCCTTCTTTCTCCTCCAAACGGGCCCTAGGGTCTACCCAGCCCTCTATAGAATGGGTACCGGGTTTCTTTCCCGGGAGTTAAAGGCGGGCGAGCGACGGGCCGACCCCCCATCCTCAACTTTGTCCCGTAGGTTCTGAACACTGGAGCCTACCCTCCAGTTGCATTGCGCAGTCCTCTGGGCCTGATCGCAACTTTAACTAACTAATAATAATAATAATAATAATAAATTAAAATTACATAGAAGCCATTGCAATTTTCTGCTCATCTGAATAAGAACATTTTTTCTGAAAAAAAAAAGAAAATGGCATGTTGATTGCTTTTGTTAGTTCTTTGCAAATACCAGTAAATTCAAAGTTATGATTACTGATATAATGTGAGTCTTGGTGAGTGACAGGGGTAAAGACTAAAAATATCAATTTAGATGTTGCAGTGTTTTATTCAAATATTTAATAAATATTTGTACGTATCTGCTTTGAAAAGCAAACCTCTGTTCAAATATTTCATTAAAACTGCTAAGTCATTTGTAAAAGACTATTTTATTTTATTTTTTCCTCTTTATTTCATAAATTTTATCATAGCAAATTACAATTTCTTTAATAAATTAAAATGCGAAATCTTGACATGTTTCATGGCATCCAAAACAAAACCAGTAAATTTTGTCCAGAAAATAATTACTTTATTTTCTAAATATCTAATCTGACATTTTATCGTTTTCTTTTGAATCTTGTATGCCATCTACTAGAATAGAAAAATCAAAGAACATCAATCTATGAATATTAAACATTATTTATTAAATTTAAACCATAAATTCTCAAAAATATATTTCTCTTTCAGGAAAAAATTTAGGATAATTAGTAAATTTTTTATCTACTTCATTTTGATTATGTAAAGATTACCTAATAAGTGATGGAATAAAAGTTCAGCCTACGCACATACTAAGAAAATAAAATAAAATGAAAAAAAATAATTTATAAATAAATAAATAAATAAATAAATAAATAAAAGAAAAACGTCACGATCGATTTCGTTAGCGCTCAGACTAACATCATCTGGTGAAGAAAAATAACACAAGATCCAGTCTTTATAGGCGAAGAAACCAATGAATATTCAGATGTAGATGAGGTAAACTGATATTTGCAGTAGGGATGTAGGAAGTGAAGAACCAATCCATTTTTAGAATGGTTCAATATTGATTCAATATTTTTTTCATCTTATTTTATTTTCTTAGTATGTGCGTAGGCTGAACTTTTATTCCATCAATTATATTTCACGCACGTTAAACTTATATTCTTCGTTCAAGATAAAGCCGTATTTTGTAAGTTAAATGCCAGTCTTTATTTCAGCATTCATCAGTTAATAGTCGAGAACTCTATAGACAATATTGAACCATTCTAAAAATGGATTGGTTCTTCACTTCCTACATCCCTACTGCAAATATCAGTTAACTCATCTACATCTGAATATTCATTGGTTAGGAACTGTCTTCGCCTATAAAGACTGGATCTTGTGTTATTTTTCTTCACCAGATGATGTTAGTCTGAGCGCTAACGAAATCGATCGTGACGTTTTTCTCTTATTTATTTATTTATTTATTTATTTTTATTTTTCATTTTATTTTATTTTATTTTATTAGTATGTGCGTAGGCTGAACTTTTATTCCATCAATTATATTTCACGCACGTTAAACTTATATTATCTAATAAGCTTTTCTTAATTTTCAATATTTATTGTAGCACAGTGATTATCCTATACTGTACTATTACAATGCTTATAAGTATTATGGAAATCCAACTTATCTATTAAGAAATTACATAACATCAAAAGTGTGAGTTGTACGTAAGAAAACATTAATTCTCCAAATATTTCCGTTACTCTATTCTATATTTTTATTAACTCTGATTGTGTTTGACGTCTAAAAACCTTTTTATTCTAAATCAACTGGTCAGCTCCTGAATACAATTGATATAAATGCTTTTTCTGTCGTTACCAAAGACTAAATCGTAATAGGCATTACATATAGTAAAATTCATGCTTTTGAAGTCATTCTGTTTGAAATATCTTTTTCATTTTTTTTTTCATTGCAAACTTTGAGATTACATCCACTTTCCATCCACTTTCTCAGTTGCGATTTATAAGAAGAAGCATTAAAATTTATCAATTTTAAATAATAATAATAATTTCATGGGTAAAAATAGCATTAGTGTTAAATTGTTGTTATTTTGTCTACTTCAATTAAAGTTAATTCATTAATGGCCGTGTGCACCAAACTAGAATTAACTTTGATGGCTGCATTGTGGACGTATCTAAAATTAGTGGGGGGGGGGGGTGCCTTTGTTTTAAAATTTTAGCCTCTGTTTTAAAATTGTGTGAAAGGAAACAAACATGTATAAAAAGAAATTTATCAAGTTTCTGAATAAATTTTCTTTTTATACATGTTTGTTTAATTTCACACAATTTTAAAACAAAGGCTAAAATTTTAAAACAAAGGCACCCCCACTAATTTTAGCTACGTCCACAATGCAGCCATCAAAGTTAATTCTAGTTTGGTGCATGAGAGTGATTCTACAGCTCACAAAGATTGTTACTGTCTGAAACGTAACGTACTACTTTCAGTACTTCATCTAGTAAATAGAACCTTTATATAAGTGCTGCATTCGTTAAAATAATGGTCTTCAACTTTATCAGTCACAGGCCATTCACGATAAATCTAACTAATCCTCAGATAGTTTATTGAAAATATAATATTGCTATGTAGTCATAAGAATTGCAGACATAATATTACTGTATTCTATTTTAGAATAGTAGGCAAGATCGAAAGAAGTAAGTTTCATTTATTTTTAAATTTTTATTTTATTAGTAATTAACTTATTTTAAAAAAATATCCTAAAAAAAAGGTAGTTATAAGTATTCAGGTAACTAAAAGACGTTTGTGAACAATATTATGCTCCTCTATCATATACTTTCTTATATTCACCATCCTTCTTATTTTCTTAATTTATATTAGTCATCAAAATTTATTTATCCTAATGAGCTAGAAATATTTTCCATTAAAAAAGAAAGAAAGAAAAAAAGAAAGAGAAGTGAAGGATTTTTTTTTTTTTTATTGAACGACAGAAGATATCGTTTGTTTGTTTGTTATACGTATTTTTTGGCTTTTGGGGTTATTTTTAAAGGGCACGCTACTATAAAAAATGTAGAATTTTCAACAATAATACAAGTTTTTCCGCGAGTTTCATAAAAGAAAAGTCCTGCAACTATCGAAAGAACTACCGTAACATAACAGACTCTATTTCATAATTTAATTTATTTAAAAAAAATTGCTCTTTGATCACCGAATAAACTAAATTATTTGAATTCAATAACCTTTAGTTCTTTGAATACATTAACATACAAATTAATAGCATTTATGAGTAACCAACACAAATGAAAAATGTTTGGTATTTTAAAAATATGACAAAGCTCGTTAATCCGAATCCGAATTTCGGCTATTCTAGAAGCAAGTCGTGTTTTAATTTTTATTTATTTATTTTGTTTGGTCTTTGCATTTTGTTCTTTTATGATGACTGTACTATAGAGACATTAGAATCGGACTTAGAATCAAGGACAAATACATGATTCCGATGTAGAAACTGTCATATACTTTCAGTTGTTATTCATGGAAATATAGTAAGATCTGGAGTATATTTTGTGTATTTTCAATATGAATGTTTCACTTATTCAGTGTTAGAAATGCCTTCTTAAGAAACTCAAGGTCTTGTATATACGTTCTTCTATCTGAATTGTACTTTGAATAGCAATTTTGCCGAAATTTCATTTATTCTAATAAAAGTTTTGAAACTCGAATTTTAATTATTTCGTTGACAGAGTTGTTATTCTTATTTAACTTCATGTTACATTTGATCGCCAATAAAAAGATTCTGAATATAAAATTCGATTGAAATTAATATTGAAATAAATAGAATGAGCGAAAATCAGCTCATCTAAAAATAATATGTAGATCAATTCATTTAAGCGAAATATACATATTTCAGTTTAACTTTTATAACCCGAGCGTGAAGGAGCGTAAGGATAAACATTACAAATTTCCAGGAACAACAGGACAATGAGAAACATGTAAATTCTTTGGTTTTTGCTCTGAAAAGCGAGAGAAATACAACACTTGTGCTAATTGTCTGGCGGTCAGTAGAGGTGGGCTTGTGGGTCCTGTGCTTTCAGGCGAATAGAATGACACACAAACATTGACCACCCTTCTTCTCTGTATAGGTGGGCTCAGCTGAAGGGTCCCATTGCGCAGTAGGAGGTTTACACTGTTGTTTTCAATTGACGATCAGAGGGCAGTAATCGACAGCTCCAGGTGAAAGAAACTTCGAAATACCTTCATTGGCAGCTTTTTTACTCGACTCTATTCAACTCTTCAGGTGAAGAATCATTACTAGTTGTAACTTAATCTTACTATTTCCAAACATTTTTAATAAAAGAGAAAAAAAACTCCTTGTAGCATCTATTCAATATGTGGACTTAATTGGATAATTGGTGTAAAATGAATGGAAATAAGCGCCAAAACGAAACATGGGGCATTGCAAAGCCGAACTACTGTCATAGTTGGATAATTATAGCAATAATGACAAAAGATTGATAAAAAAGATGCAATTGAAATAAGAATATCTGGAGAAATTTTGCTTTCATTATAATTATCGGGTAAATTTAAGAACCTACAAAGTGTGAAGCCAGGCTTCAGGTTGATAGCTTATTTTTATGTGTAATTGCAGATACCTTAATTGCAGAAACTTACGAATATAGAAGCCGTCTGAAAATAAAGAACGCTTATACAGATATTCCAGTTTTTCGTTTTTTTCCACAAAAGAATGTATAGTTAAATTAAATTTTGTTGGCTTTCCTCTGTTCTTCAAATAAGCTTTTGATTATGACCGATAAAAATTGGGATGCGAGCTTAAAATTACAGGGAAGAAATATTACTGAAATATTTAGTAAAGTCAGAGCTTCAACCTGTAGTCATGTGATACAAAAAAAAAATCCACACACACACACACACAAATGTAATGTGTCTTTTAACATACAAGATTTTCTTCTTTTTTTTTTTCATTTCTTCGAATCCAAATTCTTAAATTCTGCTAATTCAAATTGAGAGGTTCAAGTTTAAATGCCGTCGACACTTGACGAAGATTCCTTTATGTGGGTTTGAAATTTGAAAAAAAAAATACTAAAGGATGGAATAAAATTTATTGTACAGCAGATCTCGTGAAGATATTCAGATCTCTTTCTCGGTATTGACTAATGTTTGGATAATAGAGATAAATTACTTGTTCAGATATCGGGGAATTGCATGAAAGTTGTTGAATGAGCATAAAAGCAATTGATTATGATCATCCTGGTCTTTTTTCCTATTTAAAAAGAAATTGGCGCAAGTTTTTACTATTAGTGGTAGCATTTAAAGTTCAAATTTTAGTGAAAAGAGGAAATCAATGAAAGAATCTGTTAAGGTAAGATCATTTAGAAATTGCAAGCTGTCAAAAGCAAATTCCAAAATGAAATCTCAAATAACATTGAAAATCCTACCTGCTACAAGCGTATTCAACCAGATCTTCTATTCCTCTCTGGTAAAATCCAGTTTCATTCTTATCAAGAACCAATTCATCTTCATCTGGAATCGATGTAGAAACATTTGTGCGTCCTCGATGGGTGGATGTCGAAAGCAGATCAAATAGTTTAGAACATGAAACCAAAAAATACAAGTTGACTGCACAATTGAGTCCTTCTTTCTCTCATTCTTTTTCTAATTCTTTTTGTCTTATTTGTTACCACGTTCAGAAAAAAACTCTTCCTGAATGTTTTAATTATTTTATGAAGTTCAGTGATGATGCTGTCGTACACACACTTGATACATCATTAAAACCAAACATAACTTACTTGTTAGTAATGTATTTATTTCATCTCTGAAGATAGAAGACGCTCTTCAATAAGAATTTAAATTAAATTAATGAATTGCAAATCTTGATCGTATGGTAGAACTCTAAAGACTCTAAATTGGTTTCAGACTTCCACGAAAAAAATACAGGCAGCAATATTAAAGGTACGTTACACAATTAACTGTGAAGCAATGATCACGTATAAAAATGTGGCACAAACTTCCAATGAAATCTAAAGTAATAATCAACATACTCTCAGCAATTAAGAACTTCATCGATAGTATTTTTGACAGCGAAAAACTGCCATCTTCTTGGAGTTTATCCTCAATTTATGCTCTCATAGAGTTTAATACCTAATTCATGCCCTCAAATCCATGGCAGTTAAGAAGCTATCTGTGAGAGAAATTAGAATAATCTGGCAGCTATAGAATCTTATGTAATCATTTTAAAAATGGACTATATTGCATTCTTTTACTTTGTTTTCTATATTGTATATGATGTAATAAAGAGCTTCGGTGTCTGATGCTGGGGTTTTTTTTTCCTCCTATTTTCGTTTCTTTTAACTTTTAAGTAATTTCTGGGAAGTAGCCTTTTCTTGATTTGAGCTTTCTATTTTGCTAGTCTCCCGGATAGTAAATTTAAAGACATCCAATGTTCAATGTTTAAATATGAAACTTCTCCTTTGCAAATCAGAAACAAACTAAAATTCATTTTATGAATATTAGCTATCCAATAGTCAACTTTTTAAAAAGCTAATGTATGAGAAAAGCCATTAAATTTTGTACAACAAGCAGACATATATATTTATTCACTCTAGAAGAATCTTTGTAACCGGTTTCACGACCCATTGCTTGGCTAAAATGATGTATACAACAATATTAAAGTAATACATAAATTGTTTAGATTAAATTTCAGAATCCCAATTTTTTTTCTGACTGAATCTTTATATCAAATTAACATTGTTATTGAATATTTTATTTGATGCAGATCGTATTGAAAGGAATTACTTTGTAGCTCATTTTCAATAAAGGCGATCCTCGGGCTGTTTACGAAGCAATGTACTAATTAATGACGAATTAAAATAATAAATAATATGTTCAATTTTTTTTCTATTTTTCACATATACTTAATAGCAGTTTATATTTAATGATTGTTCCTATTAAATTAATTATCTTTATCGCACAATATATATATATATATATTATATGTATTTATATAGATTGATTATTTTGACGTTTCGTTTCATAAAGCCTTCCCTATATTTTTTTTCAAAATTAACTTTTTGTTGTAAAACAGGTTCCATTTTAGTAGTGCACAGATTAAAAATCCATACTCTTAAAATATGATAAATATCTCATTTTCTATACAGCCTATCTTACTTTTTTTTTATTTTTTTTATATTTATTCTAATTTCTTTATTATTCTATACATTTTGATAATTAGCCTAGTTTCAATTATTTTTGTGTTGTCTAAAAGTCTTTAAAATTATAAATTTAGAATTTCAAGTAAAAATGTAGTTATTGTTAACTATTTTTCTGTCTTCTTTATTTTATTTTTTCCTATATTTTTAGAAGTAGATTCCTGTCTACTGTTAATGCTTGCTTGCCATGTGGGCAGACAAATGGCGGTGGCATATCGGAATAAAGACTTTGAAACTCCCCATCACACATTATGAAGATGTCTCAGTGATTTAATAGGGTAGTGATTTAACGATTTCTCGTCCACTGGGAGGTGACAGTGCAACATCTGCCATCCGCCTTCGTGGGTAGCAAGGCTTGTTTGGAAGCAGCGCGGCAGGGAGGATGGCCAGTCAACACTCGCACAACAATTGCGGTGTTTACGTAGGGGTCAGGACCTCTGTTCCTCTGTTCTATAGTTGGGCCCCGACAGGTGGGCGACGTCTGCTAACCGGCGATAAATTGTAGTGAAGTGAAAATTTGCTAAATCAGTTGAAAGGAAGAGCCAAATAGGCACAATTAAAAGAAAAAGCAGGATTTTAGTTTTCTTTAGTTATTCATGTGCTAAAGCCTTTTGTTTTCCTTTCCTGGAAGCTTTCGGCTTAATTTAGGTTTCAGATGTGTTCATTTTAGGTCTGTACTGAATATTTCGAGGTTATGGCAAAAGATGGCAAAAAGATCCTATGTTGAACACTATTTCTGTTTAAGATACTAATAAGTCAGATTATTCTTTTTTATTAGGAATTCATAATCACTTCAAAAGTTTTAATTAAAAAGAAAGTCACATTCTTATACGTTATTGGAAAAAGGCCGTGAGTGTAACACCCTTGTCTTGTTGCTGCGAGGTCTATTTACATATTAGAAAAATATAATTTTCAATTTGAAAAAGACTGGAAATAACCATCATCAGCTGGATTCGCCCTGTATCTACAGCTCAGTGATCTCAAGAAACATATAAAGCAAACAAAAGTCAACAAGATAACGAACCTCCATACTAAAAACAACAATATATAAATTAAGAATAAAAACCAGAATAAATTAAGAATAGGAAACCAGAAACAGTTGTCCTGGATTCCCAGTATCAAAAACACTAAAAACAGCTCAGTGAATCTTTTCGTTATGGGTGCGTGTGTTTTTTTATTGTGATGTTATTACGGATTAATAGGAATTTTTTTTTTTTTTTTTTTTGGGTATTTACAACTGATTACAATGCAGATTGTTATCAATTATATCAGAAAAAATAAGTAATAATAAAAAATAATAAATAAAATTTTGTATCAATTGAAAAATTTGACATGTATTATCAGATTATTTTTTTTTTGCTGTATTTAAAAGTAATCATTCAGAAACGGCGGTTCATGGACTGCATCGATCTCTTGAAACATTACCTCCAAGATTTGTATCATTTGAGTCTAATCGTGGAATTAAAATATATTAATTTGATGCGAAATATTTAAAATGAAATTCAACATCATTCGCAATTTTCTTTGATTTTCAGAAATTATACTTCATTATATGCATTAAAAGTATTTTATCATAGATTTGTTTTATATCTACAATAATGTAGATTGTGCATATTATTTATAATCTCATTGGATGAAAAATTAGTTATTACAATTTCTCATCTGAAGTCGAATATCATCTCTCTTCTCATAAATTATTAAAGGAATACTGTTAGATAAGAACTTTACCAATTGTCGAATATGCTTGCAATAAAGTCTAGCCCAATAGCGTTTGTCATTCAATTACATTATGTGGAACCTATTTCAGTGTTCCATGTGCTATTACAGACAATCCAATTAAAAAAAAAAAACAGGTCTATTAAGATAACCCAATATTACCTCAAGTTCTTGGTATCTTTCATAACAGCTTCACTCTAGTCTGCATTTATTAATCCTAGAACACTAGAATGCCTAATTTTTTCTAATCTTGAGATTATATTGAAAAAGTGACATCTGGTGATCTAGGACCTTTAGATCGCTTTGTAGAATTGATATCTTAACATAAACGTCGTTATCTTAACAGTGTATCACAGATTACCTCCAAGTTGCTCCTTGAATGTATTTAGATGGAAGTAGAAGAGGTTTTAGACATAGGCAAACAGATTGTTGCCTAGGGTCTCTATCTTAGGGATTTGCGAGCGAAGACATCGGTATTTTTTGAGGATTTGGATGGTTTAACGTCTAGACCAAATTAAATAAATGTGACCTCGTGCTTTTAAACTTACTTAAAAGGAGAATTGCAAGTCCAAGTTTCGTTTTTCCGAAGATTCATTCTTCTCGTTGCATTTCTGGAATATAGAATATAGTAATGCTTTTTACTGATCAGCTTTCCATATCATCTATAAAAACATGGGTTAAAAAATATAAACGATACATTTATATAATTATAGTTTAACCCACTGATCATTAAAATGCTTAGAATTATCACAATTGCTCCGTGTTTGGACTCTTTTGGCACGGATTGACATTTAGAATTTAATAATTGTAATAAAAATTAAGTAAAGGTAATAGTTTAAAAAAACGTAGTTTTGTAGAAGAAGGTCCAGTGGATAAAAAAAGGAAGAAGACATGCCGATGGTAGGATTAGCGAGGATTAGTGGTCGACTGATTGCTTGTGGGCGTGGCGGTCCGAAATGGGGGACGATATCTTCAGATGCCACGAAATTTTGGACAGACTATAGGCGAGGGGAAGTGTTAATAATTTGATCACACATTATATATAATTTACATAAACATGTTTTTATAAATGTTTTTATTAATGAACTGAACAGGGATTTTACATATTAATTCTAAATTTGCAGACTTTATTGTAAATTTCGGATAAAAGATTTTTT
>JAFIDM010012231.1:166878287-166914122 GCA_023159025.1 Thereuonema tuberculata
ATTAACCACCCTTCTGACGAAGCACTTGTGACACGTAACGGAGGTATACATATCTTCACTGTTGTTTAAAAATTTAATAGAAATAAAATGAAAAAACAAAGAATACCAATGTTCATATCTTCCTTGGTTTGTATTGCTGTTTATAACCACTGAAAGAAGAACTTTGAATATTTCTTAAGTAAATAAGTGCCTTGTACTTAAAAAGGTACGTTTTCTGTGGAATGACCCAAATGCTTATGGATGTACGCAGGGTTTGGCATTTTGTTTCTGTCATCATTGTTATAAAGTAAATTTTCAGTAAAAATAGTTTAAATAAACTCCATCCATTTGTCAGCTCAGCCACCTTCAAAACATCTTTTTTGAGAACATTTTTTTGTAGCATCTGCAATTAGCAGTCTACTCGCAATAAATATCTCTTTATACAGGATTGTGCATTATGGAGTAAATGCACTAAACAACTTTTTATTTTAAATAGTCCAAGATCCAATAAAACCATTATTTGTTTTTTCCTAAGCCTCATCTCCCATATTTTATGTTATGAAAACATTGTCATAGAAGAATAAGGTAAAATTAATACTCAGTTTGTGTCAGCGGTTCCAGGAAAATTTCATCCGTACTAACTTCTCTTATTGTGTTTGCTCTCCTTAATAGCCTCCCCTTCTCTGAAATTTAAGACTATATCTTTCAGCAAATAGCTGTTGTTTTTTTAATAACATTAAAAAAAAAATAATTCAGAAATGTCACATAATAAAAAAATGATGTTTAAAATTGAATTGTGGAATAATAGTTCTCATAGTATATTTTTTTTTCTCTTATATTACTAGCTACTGTTTAAATTAATATGGAATTCAAATCTCTAAATCCATTTTCCTTCTTTATGTAATTTTCAGTATTAATTTTCTTTTTATTATATTTTTAAAAGTCCTTCAATTCTTTTCTGATTTTAGACCTAAAGGGGACCCTAAGAAATTAATTAAAGAATATAGTCGTTCTGCTGCTGGTCAGCATCTAAATTGCAGTAAGAATTTGCGACCTCCTCCAGTTCTTCTGAAAACAGTGGAGTTCATGATTGATAAGTAAATATTATTTTTTTTTGTTAATTGGGGTTGTTTGTGTGGGGTTGTTTAATGTGATCATATTATTTCATTTTGAATTTGTAGATTAAACTTGAAAAGGATAAGCAACACCTCCGAACATTGAAAATTTATGTTAATATTGAAATGTGTACAAAGCCATAATGTTTATATAATTGATTTGTACTATCTATATGTTCATTTATTTTATGATTTTTGAATTATTTTATTAATTTTTAATAAATTTTAATGAGATTAATTCAATATTTCCGTTCCCATTTTTCAACCTGAAATACTTCATAATAATACAGATTTTTTTCTTTTTTTTTAATTAGTATATTAACGAAGCAGGACGTTCCTTGGACAGAAATTTATGATTATGTATTTGATAGACTGAGATCTATCAGACAAGACATGGTTATACAAGATGTATGGGATAAGAATTGCATCACAATATTGGAAATAATTATTAGGTTTCATATCTATTCTGCATATAGGTCAGTGGTTTGTAATTCAAATATTCTCCATATAAGTAATGATTTTTGTTTTTAAATAGAAATTTTAAGTGTCACTGTCCATTTGTATTTAATTAATGTTCTTTGCACTTATTCTAAATAGCAATTACCTGCAGACTCTTGAGAAGTATAACAAGAATCCTTATATTCTCTCGTCTAAACTTCCTGAAAAGACACTAGACATGTTGAGACAATGGATGTTTGCACAGAAATTTAGCATAGAACATTTTTATTAAGTGGCAGCTCTAATCCTTTATTAAAGATTTTTTTGGCTCATTTTGGATAGTGGAATTGGAATTTTGCTTTGTTTTCTATACAGCTGTCAGTGTAGCATGGAACTGAGATATACAGGTTTAGCTGGATCTTGCTCATTTAAAGATTTTCACATGAGGACAGTGGACAATTAAGTCAATTCTTACTCCCAGATTAGATGTTCACAATGTAAGTTTTTATGGGACAGATAATTATCATGTTATACATGCAGGATCAATTTCTGAATAGTTGTCAAGAATGTAGGAGTATGTACCTCTTCAGTATGTGAATAGGCATCATTGAAGGTTTTTGACATGATTAATGGTCCCATTCTAAATGATAAGCAACACTGCACTTAGATATTTCTATCTCTGAACTTAATTGTTGGACAGTGTCAGGGACATTCTCTGGCATTCCCAAATCTCAACGTGACCCTTATGAGCTTTTATTCAAAGAGACACTTTCCCTTGCTTCAGAATTCTGTAAGGGGATGCGCGAGGCAAATGACATTTGCTTATTTATGGTGTATATACATGGTCTTATGAGCTGTAGATCAATTAAGAAAGTCAATGCTGCTCACTTATTATGTACTGTGCCTTTACTGTATTTGCTCAGTTAATACCTGGCGCCTGTTTCAGAAGTTCCGAAAGTTCCTGGAAAGTTAAAAATAGTCTGTTAGAATCAAGCAAATATAGTACTGAAAATCCTGACATTATCTGAACTGCCTTGAACAGGTTTTCAAGGATACTTTTGAGAAACATTTAATCATCCTCTTTAACATACGGAGATTGATGTCCATTAACTTCAAAAAATTTGTGATGGAGAAACCAGTCGTGTATTTTTATCTTTAAATATAATGTCATTTTTTAATATCATGTGTGTGTTTTCCGCAGTGATTTCCTAATACAGTCATCCCTCGAGTTATGTCCGCTCGAAGATATGTCCGTGATCTTTTAAGGGAATAAATAACATTTTCAACCATACTTTCAAACGAGGCAAGCGAGTGTAAGGTAAAAAAAGTTTCTATTTAGTAACAATGTATCATGCAGTGGCAACAGTGCATTCAGAGCAACTTCCCTCTGCAGTCGGCAATCAGCACGTCTTTTAAAGTTCCTCTGTTGATTTTGTGTTTGAGAAATAGGTTATTTATGTATTTATCATTAAATATTTCATGATATTTTGTGCAATATGGCCCCTACAGGCCCAATCATAAAACCCATGATGAATCATAGAAAAAGATGGAACAATTGACCTTGAAACGAAGTTGCAAGTTATAAAGCAACATAAAGCTGGTAAATATAGTCCTAATGTGACAGTGGGCGAACTTACTGCAAAGTTATTGGGGTATTTTCCACATTGTTAAAAGATAGATAGACGAGGCCTTTCACATCCTATTGTTCAGGAATCGTCTTCAGATCTGAGAGATAGAGTTGGGAGGGCATATAAATAGATAGTTAAAAAGTGGATGGGAGAGCGATAGATCTGACTGGAGCGGGGAAACATTGGTTTTCGCAGGAAAATCGGTAGACTGAAGAGAGATCGTCATTTCCTAACATGGGATGTCAGGGAAGAGAAGCCATTCCCAAATTTGGTGGAGGCGTAGACCATCAGTTAAGTTCGACAGAGGTGGATCCTGCTTTGAGAATATGTACACATTCTTCAATGTTTCTAGAAATGTAGGTGGAGAGTTGAGACAGAATGATGGCTCTATCCCAGTTGAAGGAGTGACCGGGGATGCTGGCATGGGTGGTGACGGCGGTACTTTTCTGGTTTCTCATATCTTGTTGGTGTGCAAGTATGCGTTTGCCAAGGGAACGTTTAGTTTGACCAATATAATGTTGGCCGCAACAACACCGAATTGACTAGGAACCACTCCCTTGTTTTGCGAGAGTGGGGGTGGGATATGATGTTTATGATTTTTGGAGGGGGAAGGAAAATAGGTTGAAAGTCATAACTTTGAAATATCTGGCTGATTTTTGAGGTTATGGTGCAGTAGAAAGAGGAGAACCCCCCCCCCCCCCCAAAAAAAAAGATCCCACTCTCACTCCCTAAAAACAAGGTATCTACTCGATTCCTGGTGCAGATCCTTTCACAGCTTCTACGATTTTATCCTTATTTTTCAAAATGGTCATCACTGTAGAATGAGACTATTCAAAGTCATGCAAGATCACATTGACAGTCTTACCAGCTTTATGAAAACGAGACTCTGGGATATTTCCCACATCGTTAAAAGAGAGATAGATGAGGCCTTTCTTGTCCTATTGTTCAGGAATCATCTTCAGGTCCGAGAGATAGGTCTGACTGGAGCGGGGAAAAGTTCCATTAAATCAACGATAGTGATGAAGCAATGACAAGGTCCTTTTCTAATCTAAAGCTACAAAGTTCAGCAACAGCCTTTGTGAATATTATGGTCTCCTCTTCTCTCTTTCATCATTTGTTCTTGTTTTTTATCAATAATAATTAATAATCCAGTATCAGTGAAATATACAGTGTTTGGGACAGTATATTAATTACGGTTAAGTCCCAACCCCTGTAACTCTGTTGATTATCAATTTAAGATCGTTTGACTTATGTCCTGCTGGATGGAACGGAACCTGGATGTAAGTCGAGGGATGACTGTATCTTTTTGAAACTTGCCATCATTAAGACTGTCTTTCATTCCATTGTTTCTGCATATTTATACCTGTTATGTTTGCAATGATTGGCATGTACCATTTCTGCGTTTAAAATCTAAAACACGTTTGAGAAAATGGATACTTAAAATGTTTAAATAACAAACAGCATTCTAAAAATTATTTCATTTAATCTTAATAATAATAATAATAATAAGTTTTTTTTTCTTATTCAACAATTTCTTCAAAGATTCAGCAATCCTCTTTGAATGGAATAAGATCATTTCTCTTCAGATCCTTTAAGAAATGGATTTAGAACTCATTTACATTCATCCAGAGTTTAGTTTCTTTTTCATTTTTAAATCAAACTGTTTCCTATCATATATTCCCAGAAACTTATAAATATAATCTAAGTGACCACATTCTCCAAAGAACCTCATAACAAATCATAACAACCTCATAACAACCAGTCATCTTAAAGTAATTTATTTATTATTGTTATTTAGAAAATAATAGACATTACCTTCATATCTCTTAATATACAAATTATTTATATCTTCATACTAGAAGCCACTGGGTTTGATCTAATATTTGTAATGCCTTCATATTCATCTGATAGGAATAAAGGTTAAAATAAAAAAGCTTTGAAAAGCAATTTTAAGTTTAAATATGAGTGTCTGACCCATTTGTCGATGATCATCATGTCAAAAAAATATTTCTCAAATTTCAATTGAAATTAACAAGTTTCAGTTAAAATTGAAATGATAAATTTTTGTTATCACATTTTATGTTGCAATCAGAATTAGCAAAGTATGTCCTTTTTTACACCTCATAAAATGATCCATTTTTATGGATCTGAATTGAACTACAAAGTACTACGTTTCAGATTAACTTTATCTGTAGCCTTTTCAGTTTTGTCATTTGAGAATTACACTACAGTTTCTAAGTGCTATATTTTGTATCCACTTGCTACACCAGGTTCTTGCTACACCAGCTGCACAATGTTGATGATAGAATTTGTCAGCTTGAAACTTCTTACTTCAAAGAAATTTCCAAACATTTCTTAACCTATAAATGGAATTTATTTCCTAGTTTCACAAGTCAGTGATACTTGCTACTACTTTAACAAAACCACGATAATTGAGTATGTGAAATAAATATTAAATACTTTTTTGTCATTAATTAGCCATTAATTGCTTAAATGCTCACAATATTCTTACAATTACTTTGCAGATCAAAATGATAAAGGAAAAACAAATCTTTGAATTCAAACATTGAAGTTTTAGAAATTACAAAAAAAGTTGCAAAATATTTTTTCCAGGATGTAATGCAGATTTTTATTGTTTAAAGACTTTTTTTTAATTCTTTATTCATCAAGTCATACTCTGTTCCTTATCTAAAGCTGCTCTTCTTTGTTTTCAAGTTTATCCCATTCAAAGCTCTTCTTTCTTTTCAGATTTACTAAATTAATTGTTAATTTAAGACCAGTCTCCAAAAGGATATCTTACTGAATGATCCCCAATTCCTTTTGAAAGAAACAATGGGTTATTGTTGAATCTTTGATCCCAAGAAGAAACATAAATAGATAATTATAGTTTAAACCATAAAAATTTTGTTGGACCTAAAATTTGTGTTTTATATTTTGTAGGTTAAGAGAGGAACCTATTTCTTCATTTGATCCTTTCATTAATTTTACACATTTACAAGAGTGTCTGAAACGACTTCTAGTCTTGTACAATTTGCAAATAGCCCCAACGTCTCCAGAAATGATCAGTTTTTATTTGTTAATTAATGTAGGAAATACTGAATGTCTTTCATATGTCCTCAGCCTATCTTCAGATTTAAGGTAAGTTATGTATTTTTTTTTCTTTTCTTAGAAAATAGAATACTTACTACATTCTCTTTAATCTTTATATGTGATGGGTTTCCACATTAAACCTTTTTATTATTTTTCTTATAAAAAAGAGGCTTCACCAACCAAAAATTTGTGAATTAACAAAACAAAAATAACAGAAGATTTACAAGACTTCAGCATTTATTTTCTGTCAAGATTTATTAATTTTTATAACAGAAATTCAAATTTTTCCATCTACAATAGTTTGTCTTCCTCTCTTAAAGCCAGACTTGCTACTTATCAGTATGGGATGAACTTTCTAAGTTTTTGAACAGTCTTATAAATGAGACAGCCTGTACCTTTCACTGGATTGCTTCCCACTTATGTGTGGGAATGGTGTGGGATGGAAGATTCAAATGTGTCTCAGTCAACTTAGTGCTAGGTACGGTTTATGGGATTCGATTCCCAAAGTCGTTTTGGGTTCAATGAACACCTGTCTTAAAAATGTAGGCAATCTGGGAAGACAATCTCCATGAAGAGCAATATTAATTAACCATAATTTTCAAAGCATTCCAAGTAGTGTCTGGATACGAAAGCTCCAAAACATTCCCAGAAATATATCCCCAAATATTTAAAAAATCTTGTGTTTTGCTAGGTCATACATCAGGAGTATTTGCCCTCCTAACTTTCAGACAATGAATATTATCTTAATTAATTTTGCTGTCTTTCATTTGATTACTATTAAATAATTTAATACTGCAAAAAGCATTGTACAATTTTATATTAATAGTTGCATAAATAAATGTTAAAAAATTTAATTTTAAAAATAATAAAACTGTTTGTTTAATTAGTTATTGCAAAATCCTCTAGCATATTGGTCCATACCAATTTAATTCCCTACCAGGCAGGAAGGTTGTGGGCCACACATTGTTTAATACCTGATGTACTTACATTTAGATTTTGAACATAATTTTAATGTTTACTAAATGTGTAACTTATAATTGCATTTTTTTTTTTAAGTTTAAAAAAATATAATTGTTTAATTTTAAATATATTTGCCTAATGATTTTATTTTTATGAGTGTACAATATTATTTAATATTGTAGTTTAATATTATTAACAGTAAACATAACAATATACTCTTATTTTAAATTATAGATAAGCTTTAACATAATATATTAATTGGCTTGGTGTACATTTGAAATTTCTTATAGTGTTCTTTTGAAAATAATACTTGAATAGGTCTGTGATACAAATTTTTGTTTAAAAGTGTCCCGTAAGTTAATATTCTGTATGTTACTTCGCCACTGAATTGCTTTGGAAAGTTTAATCAGTGCGGACCTCCATAAATAGACAAATACAGTTCGGATCCTGTTTAGAGGAGGAATAACTAAACATTTTTTTGTGATTTGATGCAGTTTTTGTTTTATCTGCTGATTATCAGGCATGAAATTTTTAAGAATGATTATTAGGTTTGATTGTAAATTATTTAATACCAAGATAAATGTTTTTTATCTATAGTATCTTGTTTGTGTGTGTTTTTTTTAATTCATATATGACAAAAAAAAAATTGCAACTTGAAACATTGGGCCAAGATGTAAATTAATATACAGAAGCTCGGTTATAACGCGATCTTTTGGATCCAAGATCTCGAAGATCGCGATATAACCGAACTTTTTTTACTTCGTGACATCAAATGTCGTATATCACACCCTATTATCGCCCACACGATTTAAAATGGTCATTTTGCGATTACCTACATCATTCAGAGCTATATGAGAGAATTTTATATTTATAAATACATAAATCATTACCTTTTCAACACTTTGAAGGGTTATATTAGCCAAAATCGATTTGGCGCCGCCATCTTGGCATCTTGTACAAACGACGAGTCACGTGGATCAAAACTAGGTATTCATACGCCTATTAGATTACATGGGCCTCTTTACTGGTTGTCATTGGCAGAAAAATACATCTCGATATTCATTTTGGTTAAACGAAAAAGTCTGCGATTCTGGTATTTTTTTAAAAATATATGGTATTTGACGCATTTTCGTGACATTAGGGTGGGTTTAGAGTCTCAATTACTGTAAATAATAAGGAAACAAGCATATTATTTTGCACCTTTGATTTGATTCATTTCAAGAAATGTCATAATTACCAAATGCTTTTAAAAAAAGTCTTTCTGAGCTGCATAATGAATACATAAAAAAAAGTACCAAGATTAGGATACTTACAATATTAATATATATTCTTCATGATCTCAAAATTATGTTTAGCTTGTTTTCATTTTCAGGTCTCATAAATTAATAAGACGAGCAGTATGTATTAACCTAGCATGGAGAAATGGAAATTATGTCCGTACATTTCGTCTTATTAGGCAGCTAACCTATTTAGAAGCTTGTGGTATATTTC
Source organism: Thereuonema tuberculata (assembly GCA_023159025.1). Taxonomy (NCBI): domain Eukaryota; kingdom Metazoa; phylum Arthropoda; class Chilopoda; order Scutigeromorpha; family Scutigeridae; genus Thereuonema; species Thereuonema tuberculata. The sequence goes on from JAFIDM010012231.1 coordinate 166,886,989, forward strand.
CATCTGTAGAACAGTTACGGAGGTAATAATTTAAAAAGGAGAGTTGTTGTTTTTTTCCCATAGAGTTTAATGATATTCATGATTTTTCTTTTTTTTTCTTCGTAATGTTTATCCTTTAATGTTTTTGATAAAGTCTGATTGAGATATAATGAAAAAATAAATGACTAACATCATACATATACTTAAGATTCTTAATATTTTATATTTCAACTGTTGTTAATATCTTTCAGCATTTCTGTTTTGTTTTTGCTACTAATAGTTTGTCAAATGTTTTCATCTCACAAAGTTTGCTGAAAAAGTGAAATGAAAATATCTTATATAGATTTAATCTGTAATGCAGTTAACAGTTCATAATTGTTTTTAATGAAGTTCTAAATGATTATAATTAATTACACCTCATTATCACACTTATCCAGTTGCTTCATAATTATAGTAAATTATTTGAAGTGTCATCTGAAAGCAATTCAGAGGTTTGAATTCCTTATGGTTCTTTTCTTGCCTGATCTGCTCTATTTCCAGCATTACCATTTACTTTGTGATTTTCAATTAATCTTTGTAATTAATATTGCTCTCTGTAATAATATATGTGACCTTCACCCTTATGTCAGTCCCACAGTAACTTCCTCTAATCTCTCTCTGAAGCATATGGGAAAGAACCCAATCTATTTTTATCCCACAGTGAATGAAGTTCTTCTGGGATTGTTTCTGTTATCTTGTTGTAAGTCTGATCCCCTAGTCACAAGGTCTGTCAAACAAATAATGTGTTCACTGATGTTATTGCACTTTCCGTAACAAATAATCCATGTTCTCTTCTGTTCTCCAAACAAGTTTTTATTGTTTCGGTTTCAAACCTAGGCCACTATGATTAATGGATGTAGTTCTTCAATTTGTATGAAATTTCATGGTCATAACCTGTATTCTGATGAGCTCTTCTTCCCATTTTTAACATTCCTGTGAGATATTACATCCTTCCTCAAATTTAGTCTAAATTCCATCATTTTCAAATTTAGTCTAAATTCCTTATTGCTCATTCATTCATTTTCTAGATACTTTCAGTATTGCTATTGACTTAAGGTTTTACAGGCTAAACAATATTTTTACTTGCATTCTTTTCAGGCAAAGACATTACTGAGATCTGTGCTTATAGTAGTGCCACGATTATTTGAATCTTCTGTCTACACATTTAGTGGAGAGATTTTAAGGATCTTTTGTGAACAAACTAATTACAAAACAAAGCCAATTTTCAAGTAGAACAATTACTGCAGAAATGTTTAGAATTTTACATTTTTAATCTTACAGATAATTTCAAAAACATATGTATTAGTATAACACTGATGTTAGCATTTTTTTATTTTCCAGAAAAGCATTGCTCATAATGAATAAAGGTTATTTTTGTAAAAATGGGAACTATCCTTTAAATAAAGTGAAAGAAATCCTTAATTACAGTTCTGTAGCAGAAGGAGCTGCACTTTGTCAATCTATGAATCTTGAGATTAAAAATGATGCAGTGTATTTCTCCAAAAATATAAAAAATCAAAAGTCAACAGTAAGTACATTTTCTAAATACTTAGCAGAAACTCATTAACTAAAATTACTAGAATTTGAAATATTGATTATTTTGAATTTAATTTAAATTTCATTTTTTATTTTTGAATAATAAATATCTCTAAACATCCCTGTCTGTTGTATTTTAAAAATACCATTAAATTGAAGAACAGTCACTGTCTTTTGGATAATTAAGACTAGAATTATTCAATTAGTTTCATTTCTATTACTTATTTTTTGAATTGTTATTTCTATTTTTATGAAGTTATAATAATTATAAGCCTTAAGTTTGTGAAAATTAATTGTTTAGAATAAGTGCTCTGATGCTGTAATAAATTAAATGTAGTAACCAAAAGCAGTAATGAAGAATGACAAACATTTTCCTTTTGAAAAATTAGGTTTTTCCAAATTGAAAAACTTCGGTTTTTCTTTGTATGAATATGTGATGGCATTATCTTCATACCTTTGTTATTGAACATCATATTTCATAAATTTAAGGCTTTTAGAAAATCATCGCTCATAAATTTATGATGTGCATTCATGTCATCTCAGTTTTTGGAGTATTTGCAACCGCTAAGGTTAAAAAAAGGTAAAGATTTTCCACCATAGGCCAAGCAGACCCTTGGATATGTTTAGGCTCCCAACAATTCTTGATCACCTTGGACTAGTTGGGGTCGGATGATCAGCCTGACATCGCTTATGAAAGGAACTCGGTACCCATTTGATGGCTGAGTGAACCTTGTGGGCCCGGTAGCCGAATGGGTAAAGGCATTTGGCTGAAGTTTGGAAGTGGCAATCCCATTTCCATGCTCCATTTTCCTCCAAATGAGTCCTAGGGCCTACCCAGCCCTCTGTTGAATGGGTACCGGGTTTCTTTCCCGGGGATTAAAGACGAGCGGGTGTCAGGCTGACCACCCGACCTCAACCTAGTCCCTTTGGTTACAGAACGCTGGGAGCGTAACCTCCCACCACTCCAAGGCCCACGTAGGCCTTTAGTGGGATCCTTTAACTTAAACTGAGTGAGCTTTAGCGTATGTCTGGAAAAGAAACAACCATGGATAAATCTCCGACCATTGCTGAGAATTGAACCTGGGCTTCTCCAGTCCCCAGGCCAGCACCTAAGCTACTGGGCTACTTGACCAAATTTGTACCTGCATTAATTTAATTCTTTTATGATCTAGTAATTCTCTTTATTGGTCAATTTTTTGTTCTTTTTGTTTGGATAACCATCTTTTTTTCTTTTTAAGCCATCTGAAAGTTTAAGATAACTGAAAATGTTAATTCTGTTTCACAACTGTCTTGTAAAAGCATTTTATTCTTTTCTTGAATTTTGCATAAGCTAATTGACTTGTTCTATATTGTCCAGAAAGTAGCATAAATTACAGATGTTATTGCTGACTGTCTCCTTAGCAAAATTTCAGGCTAATTTTTTGAAAAGATATATTTAATACAGATAGTTCCGACTTACATTCCATTCTGAAAGCTTGGTAGTAAGTTGAAAATACTTTAAAGAAAGGAACTAAATATGTATGTATAACTTACTTTCATTTTTGTTGATATTTATTTGTTCATTTCATGAGTGATGTGAGTTTATGGATTACAGTACTCATGAAATGAACAAGTAAATATTAAATTTAGTTTTAATAAATAGGTACTATAAATATTACGTATAATAGATGCAAATAAAGTGAGTAATTATTTTCTAATGATCACATATTTGCTATGGCTGTTTTGTAATAAACACTAGTTACGACTGTTGCCCAGAGAACAGAGAACGGGAAATCCCTGCTGGGAATTGACCTCCACCAATGCCATTTAGTTACAGTAGATATTACTTAAGCAGTTCTGAAAAAGTTGTGAGGGAATGAAAATTGGCACTACCACATTGTTTTCTAAATACTGTGTACATATTATGTTTATATATGGTGTGTGTTTTTTATATATATCCAAAATATTTAAAATTAAATTTATTCAAAAATATTCAAAGATTATTGGAATATTCAATTTTTTAAAAAAATATTCTTTTTTTTTGTTTTTTTTTTTATATTTTGAAAATTTTGGTCATAAATAATGAAGTTTGTAAGTTGGAGACTACCTGTAATTATTATCAGTATTTTGAATGCGCATTTTTTAATTTTCTTCGTCTATGGGTTTTTCACGTGTAATTAATCTTCACTGGAAATAATGATCAGGACATGTGTGTGTTTGTTTTTGTTTTATTTTATTTTTTACATAATTGTTTTTGTAACTATGAAATTCCATTGACAAATTCCCTGTCCCTACAAGATTGCAGCTTGTACATTTTTTCATTCCTTAGGTAATCTACCTGACCCCCTGCATTTCCATTTTGTTTGACTGGCAACAGATTTCTTATTGTATTATGAAGCTTTTTCTTTCTTTAAATTATATTATTGAACATAAACAGATTTCTCTTACCCTACTGTTCTTGCCTTCAGCTGATTTATTATTTGTTGTTTTCCATTTCCTTCACATTCTGAGGCTTTGATAGAAAAAGAAAAATCATATAAATAATTTATGATGATTTACAGTTTTAGTACTGAAAATATTTTTGGATTTCAACACACATGATCAAATAGTTCAAATGTTGTGTTCATCTGGATCTATATACTTCCTTCTTTTCAAGAACACCACTATCTTTTCCTGTAATTCCACAGTTGTTGTCAGTGGGTTCTCCTTAAAAATGGACTCCTTTAGCATACCCCACATATAGACATCGCATGGTGTAAGGTCAGGTGAATGAATGAGTAAGGAAAATTTGTTGCATGGGAGATTGTGTTCTGGGAGTTTCGGTATCATTACAAGTTGAGAATGGAGGGGTTTCTGTCTAATAATGTCTGGCCATTGAAAACCAAGGAAACAAATAGTCTATCTATTGATGTACCCAAGATGAATGTCTAATCCATACATTGGACAAGAACTTTGGATCTACTTATGTCATAGTCAATGCTGAAACACAATACTCAACTCTAGCATGAATGTCAATATCATTCAAACACTGTCCAATCTGTATTTGATACAGAAATCTAACCATTCCTTTGAACAATTGATGTATGAATGTCAGACTGATGCCCATTTTCAAAGATATTCGCTGGAGACTTCTCTGCAGAGATTGTAACACCTGGTTCAGGAGCAGTCCATGATTCTTATTGTTTATCATCTTAACTGGCCGACATATGCCACTTTTTCGTTATGTGAAAACGCTTTCTGTACAACAACAGTTATCAACCATTTGTAATATAACTATGTTAATTGGCGGTGACTTGTGACACTTCTCACGATATTCATTTGAAATGTGTTTCAAACTTGGGCCATTTCCATATCCAATTTTACACTCAGCTCTACAATATGCGTATTGTACTAGCAAATAAATCAAGTGCATACTAACAAATAAATCAAGCTCTGGTTGCATGGTGCTCATCTACACTAGCTGCATGGTCATTTCAGTACTGTTTGTTTTGGCCCATACTTTAATTCCTTTAAAAAATAAATTTTGAGCTCTGTTCATAATACACTCTGCGACAAAAAAAGAAATTTGTCTCTGTGACAAGCACAATAAGGTAGCATTCAATTTGAATGAAGCTCCGTATACAACTAATTTTCCATTAAATATGCAAATTATTTAAGTCTAGTTGTCCAGAAATGTCACCATCACCTCCATGGCTCAATGGAAGTGTCCATCTTGTCGTCTACATAAGGGCCTTCAGAATCTTACTAAACATATTCTGCTTTGTGGAACTTTTGCATTTACATTATTTTACCAAACAGCAATCCCGTGACGATGTGCTCAAAGATTCTACTAGCAATTATAGGACTTTAGAGAGGATACATAGTGAGACTGCGAGAGACGTGCTGATCTTGCAGACAAATTGCTCACCATCTGAGTTGTAGTAATGTTTCTGTGGGAAGGTACTGAAATCGATGGTTGTGCGAGGGCACTCATTCATGTTATCAAGCTTTCGTCAAACCAACAGTACTGTTAGAGACAATCAGTTTGTTATGAAGCAAAGCCCTAACTGCTCTTGACAGCTTTACTCTCCTCTGTCCAGAAACACATGGCACCCTTGTATATATTTGCACCATTGCTAGATGAGTTGCATTCCTGTCACTCCATATTTTAACAATCGAGCAATGGAGGTTTGATTTACAGTGATGCTGTGCCCATGAGAGATGGTCTGTTCTCAAATGGTCTCGTATTTATTTAGTGATGAGTCCCTCTTCTACCTTGCAGCATATGATCATCACATCCATGGATGGAGAAGGATTGGGGAGCACTCAAATACTGGCATTTTTGTCAAGAGGCACACAGTTATTACAGTTAATTATAACAACAGATCATCTCTCACATTGATTCAAGAAACTTTAAATGAACATTGATGTGTTCAGGAGATTCTGCAACACATTATTTTGCTCTTTGTATCACACCTGCCAGGAGCAATTTTCCAACAGAATAATACATGTCACACAGCTGCACACATTTCCCAGAAGTGTCTCCAAGCAATTCAGATTCTTCAAACCCTTGCTGTAAATTATTTTGCATAGCTGCCAGAGGTGGCTCAATGCAGTACTAATAATGTAACAACAATGCTGTTATTGTTCAATAAAAAGTTCTGTTTTCACTTTGAAATCAATTTCAATTCTCTTCATCCAAATGGCACTTAACAAAATTTCATTCAAATCGGATGCTTTCTTCATGTTACTTACTTTTTTTTTAATCACAGAGTATATTTAATTGTTTTAAATTCAAATAATAATTTAAAACAATTTCAGAAAATAAAATTAATGAAATTTTGTGTAATTAACCTTAAGAACAAATTTTTTAATAACTATTGTAATATTTTGAATTATAAGTAGTACTTTAAATTTCATTCAAAATTGTTTTCTGTATTTTTCAGAACTTGTCACATTACATTGACGAGAAGGACTGTTTAAGCTTAAAGGATCTCATTAGAGGCTGCTGAAAAAAAAAGTTGGATTTTACCTTTTCAGAGCTTATATATATTTGGAAGATTATTTCCTACTTAATTTATATGGGTATTTCTTTAATAATACCTTGGGAGAAGTTTATTTTTATTGCATATAGTTTGTTATTTCAGTCTTTTTGAAATATGCAGAGCAGATTTTTTTTTTTTTAGACAAGATTTATAAATAATAATTTTCTAATTTACTGAAGAACTTGAAAATTAGGAAATAAAAGCCATTTGATAATAAAGGTCTGATATTGTATTAAACAGAGTAAATATTTGTTTATTAAAATATATAGTTGCTAAAGTTGAAGTTACAAAACTGAAGAAATACACAGTATTTTTGTCATATGAAGATGAAACTCAATGTAAATATGTTAAAGTAGACTAAATATCTTTTATATATTCAAGTGAAAAAAAAAATTGAATTAAATGCAACTTTGTTATCTTACATTAAATGGAATTAAATACAAATTAAAGATAATTAGTAACACTGAAAATCATAATTTATTCTGCCACTTTTATGAGTCTGGATAAAAAAAAAAAAAGGAAACAGGTAGCCTAATTATAAATGTAGGATCTCACAGCGGACAGTTCTAGAAGGATTTTGTTTATTTATAGTTATTTTGCCAATCTTTAATCATATTTATAACTTAAGAAATGAACAAATCTCGGTTTAGTAAGTGGTTATTTAGAAGGTTTGAAGTAAGAAAAGTTAAATTCAGCTTAATATATAAGTAAACCTTTATGTCCAACAATTAATTATAATACAAAATAAACTCAATTTATTTTTAGATATTTATAAGAGTAAGAGTTAATAATGAAAAATATATAAATTGTTAGATTGATTTATATGTAGATTTGCAAAAAAAGAATTACAAACACTTACATCAATCCATCTGAAATTGAACTCAACCAGTACGAAATTGAAGTGAATTTCCCATTTTATTACATGGGAATTTACATTTAATTCCATTCAATTCTTTTTCACTTGATTGTATAAAAATTTTACACAAATTGAATGCACATGATAAGCCAATATAAAAACTTTCCACACGGCTTGAGCATAGATTTTCTCTTCTATAAACAAATTAGGACCAGAACTTCAATTCTTGTAGTAAATTTCTAAACTACAATTATTTTTTTCTACTTCCATATTTTTTCATAAGCCAAAGGATGTCAATTTGATTTTTTTTTACATGAAATGACCATTAAGTCAGTTTAAAAAACAATAGTTATCAATTTGACATCTCGTGTAGTGCAATGAAATGACCATCTTCTAAGCTTACTTCAGTCATTATTCAGTGCTTGGCTTCTCTCCTCTGTCTTGGCTCTCTGCTATTCTGCTGGTGAATATGCCTGCACATGCTAAGAAAGTTGATTCTGCCTTATATCAATCCTGTCGACTCGTGACAGGATGGCTCAAACCCACTCCCTTACATAAACTATCTGCCCTCTCTGCCATAGCTCCACCGTCCATCCGCTGTGAAATAGCCAGCAGAACTGAAAGATTTCGAGTGGAATCTGATAGTCGCCACCCACTATTCGGCCAAGTCTCTGCCCAAACAAGGCTCCACTCACGCAAAAGCTTTCTACAAGCAAGTATCCCCCTTCAGAAACGGGCTGTCCATGAGAGACTAGACCTATGGATGGAAAAATGTCAATTTCCAGCTGACCTCCTCAAACCAGGAGAGACCCTACCGCCGGGTCATGAGCTACCCTGGCCTACGTGGAGGTCTCTTAACAGATTACGAACTGGGGTTGGCAATTGCAAATACAGTCGGACCTCTATTTAACGAACCTCTATTTTGCGAATTTCTCTATTTTGCGAACTTTTCTTTGGAACCAAGAACATTTTGCAAATTTCTTCGTAAAATAACCTCCAAATAGCGAAGTGCATTTTTCTATTTAACGAACTTTTTCATAGTATCTATTTTTTTTTTCCTCCTTGAAATATTTTTACATTTTCTAGATTGTTAAACTTGATCAGTGGTGCTGGTAATTTCGGTTGTTGTAGCTAGAAAATGTCAAAGCGAATGTACTTGAGCATCAAAGAAAAAAAAAATAATTCTTGATGAGGTGGATAAAGGCGTGAAGAAAAAGGATATTGCTTTAAATTTGGTACTCCTCCAAACAACTTGTCAACCATAATAAAAACATCATGATAAGGTAGTACAAACTTTTGATTCATTGAGTTCTTGTTCCAAACGTTTAAAAACGTGTCTACGAAGATGTGGATTTGAAGAAAATACGCCTGAAGGGGTTTTTGGTTCATTGCAAAGATGCGAAACTTATTATGAGCAAAAACACTTTTTCAAAAAAAAACTCAGACAAAATTAACAGACTTTATTAGTAAAATTTAAATACGCATGTGGTAATGTATGCTTTGTCATTAAAATTATTACTTTTTTAATAATTTTATTGTTTATGTATTTTAAATCTGTTTTATATAGTTTAAAGTAATTTTAAAAGTTGAATTTCTATTTAACGAATTTTCCATATAACAAACTTTTTTTCGGGATTTAGCGACTTCGTTAAATAGAGGTCCGACTGTATAACCTTCGTAGTTGGGGTTACCTTGACTTGACCCATGATGTACTGTGCTCTTGCAAAAAAGAAGAAACAATGACACACCTGCTCTCGTGCCCCGATTGCCCTGTTACGGTCTCCGGAGAAGATCTGCCCTTTCTACCTCTAAGGCAATAGCCCTTGCTGTACACCTTTCCGATAGAATTTAGGCTGTTATCGATACGATATGATGATGAGTGCTTGGCAATTGATATCAGATTTCTCAAACCTTCTTTTCTATGGTGCTGTAGCTGAAAGAAATTTGCAGAAGAAAATGTAAATACAGTGGAGCACCGTTTATACGTTTCTCGTTTATACGTTTTTATCATTTATACGTTTTTTTGAATGGTCCTGGCAAAATCCAATGCATATTAACGTTAAATAATTTCATTTATATGTTTTTTTGAAATTGCAAATTTCATTTATACATTTTTTCAAGAACTCAAGAAGAGAGAAAATGCGCATTTCAACCTTAGATTCCCATCTGCCGATTGTCCAGTATTAGAAAATAGCACTGAAAAACCTCTGCTAAGTTTTCAACAAGCTTTGGCAGGTTTTAATACCATGCAAGAATACCTCATTAGCGGTGATTTAAATGATTAAGTTAAGATGGCACTTTTAACTTTGCACAATGAACTTTTTTCTGTGCATTCCAAAAAAGCCCTACAAAAAAGCCCAGCAGTCGCTTCTCAAGAAGTCCTCCGGCGATATAAAGATGTGCAGAAACAGTCAAAGCACAAACAGTCCTTCTCAGGACTTTTATCGACGAGCTTCTGAAAAGAAGCAATACCATCCAGATCGTCTGAAAGTAAATATTTGGAATACCAAAAACGACTCCGTCCAAGACGTGAGGAAATTTTATGATATAGACAGTAATGTTATTATGAGAAAGAGAGGAGTTCTGCAAAATAGGAGAATTGAAGTATGGTGTAATAGCAGGATCCACGCTGAGAAACTCCGTGCAAGACTTATAATTAAACAAGATCCGAATAAGAAGCGGCACATTTCTATCGGATCAACCTATCAGATAAGGAGAAAGATACTAAAGAATATAGTGCAGGTGAAAAAGCTACCATTAACCTTTATGCATTGGAACGCCCGCTCCCTAATGAATAAAGTTGAGGAATTAAAACAAGAAATTGACACGACTCAAGTGAAGATCATATGCGTTCAGGAATCAAGCTACCCAATGGATACAAGTAGGCATCCAAATTTTAAAAACTATAGAACTTTCAATTATTCCAGACCGAACAAAAGGGGAGGGGGAGTTACAACTCTAGTGCATAAATCAGTACCTGTGATTAATAATGATGTGATTGTAACCGCTAATATGGAAGCAATCTGCTGTGATATTATTTTTAACCAAAACATTACTATCAAATTTGTAAATGTGTACATACCTAACCAATGTGTGACATATGAGGATTTAAATTCTCTGCTGCTCTCATGGAGCTATATAATCATAATGGGTGATTTTAATGCCAAACATGAATCCTGGAATAGTGGACCAGGAAACAGAAATGGAAATCTGCTACAAAATTGGATACTTTCAACAAACCTTTTGCTTTTAAACACCAACAAGGAGCCTACATATCAATCAGCTAGCACAGGGACCTTGAGCACCTTGGACCTCACGCTAATTAGCCCAGACTTAGTCGACTTAGTGGAAAATTGGCATGTAGGTAGAGATCTCTCCAGCGATCATTTCCCGGTCTTCTTTGAAATTCCTACTGTACAGACTACCAATGCGAGGAGCATGATTTCAACGAAGTTTAAAATCAAGGAGGCAAACTGGGATTTATTCAATACTCAAACGAGAAACTGCCAAGCGATTGATGGAATAGAGGAAGTTTAAAAATTTATAATATCTACCGCAAAGAACTGCATTCCGATGTCAGGCACAAACCGAAAGAACAAACCTTCAAACATTTGGTGGACGGCTGAAATCTCAGAACTCCGTAAAGCAAGGCAAAAGGCAAGAAGACAGTGGAAGAAACACAGAACGCCTGAATACCGGACGAAATATAATCGTTTGTCGGCAAAGTGCAAAAGAGCTGTTATAAAAGCTAAAACTACATCTTGGTGTACGTTTGTAAACGGGATTAATTCATTCACACCTTGTTCAGCAGTATGGAAGCGTTTTAAAGTTATACAGGGCAAGCCGACAGAGAAAATTTTCCAAATACAAACATCTGACGGAACTCCAATCACAAATGAAAAAGTGATTGCTGACTATTTTAACTTGTCATACATACAAAAATCAGGAAGAGAAACAATTTGGCCCAATCACCTTATAGTGGACAAAGGCTCTTTCTACAACACTCTTGAGGGTTTAATGGAACAAGATGATATCTGTAATAAATTGTTTACGGTGGTTGAGTTAAAAAGTGCCATTGGTCAACTAAAGTCAACCATCCCTGGTGAGGATGGGATACATAATGTGATGTTTCAGAATTGCTCTAATGAATTACAGGTCGTGCTTCTTGAAAATCTCAACAAAGTCTGGACAAAAGGGGTTATTCCACTAAATTGGAAAAAAGCCACTATCATTCCCCTGCTGAAGCCTGGAAAACCTCCTGAATTCGTCTCATCTTACAGACCCATAGCCCTTACATCATGTACTGGAAAACTCCTTGAAAGAGTGGTTAATAACCGTCTGACATGGAGATTGGAAAATTCTGCACTTTTCGGTCATAAACAGTTTGGCTTCAGGCCAAAAAGAAGTACTATTGATGCACTTCTATCTTTCACTGAAAGCATATACAAAGGCTTTTTAAGAAAAGAATGCACCACTGCCGTTCTGGTTGACTTTCAAGCGGCTTTTGACAAGATCTCCAGGATAACTATTATTAACCAGTGTATCAGACTTGGACTAAAAGGTAGAATGTTGAAGTACATTGTGGAGTTCTTAACACACAGGACCATCAAGACAAAAATTAACGATACGTGCTCGCTGGAGGGAGAAACACTCAATGGAATTCCACAGGGCTCAGTCATCAGTCCCACTCTTTTCAACATTGCACTCTGGGATTTGGAAACTGTATTGCCACCATCTGTTTCTTTAAGCATCTTCGCTGATGATGTCACTTTATGGGCATCCGCGCATGAACCAGCTATAGCGACAAGAAGAGTACAAGAGGCATTTGAAAGCACCATTGAGTGGTGTAATAGATGGGGCTTAACCATTTCATCTACAAAAACGGAAGCCTGTTTTTTCTCAAAACGGTATACACACAAGAACTATAAACCACAGATTTCAATCGGGGACATGTACATTCCTTACAACGAGCATCCAATGTTATTGGGAATAAAGCTGGACCCGAAACTTCTCTGGAACGCCCACATAAGCTCCATCGTGGAAAAAACCACCAACAGAATAAATGCTCTCAAAGTTATTTCTAGCAGAGAGTGGGGAGCTGACACATATGTGCTGAGACAGTTCTACATCTCATTTGTGAGATCAAAAATGCTTTACGCCTCAGATGTGTGGGGAGGCACTGCTGAAACACACCTTAAAAAAACTACAACTCATGCAAAATTGTGCGTTACAAATCTGTTTGGGGTGCCCTAAAACCACTAGTTGCCAATCAATGGAAATCGAGCTCGCTATTGAACCTTTAGATCTTTATATTCAAACCTTACGGACCAAAAAGCGCTTCCAAATTTTGGCCACTCCAACTGTGCACGATTTTGATGTTAGCAGAGAAAACAGTGTACGCCAGTCCTTTTACAATAATAGAAATAAATCGAGTCCTGAACTCGAATACCTGAAGCCCGAATTTATTCCAACTGTTGTAAAACTACCGCCGTGGTTGCGGCCTGAAATCCAAATAAGCCTGGACATACCTGGATCACTAACGAAACGTGAGCTTCCATTGTTTCTTAAACTCGCATCATTGGAACTGATTAAAGACAAATACGTATCATATTTGCAAATTTATACCGACGGATCGGTTGATAAAGTGAATGGTTGTGGAGGAGCGGCTTTCTACTGCCCACAAATGGGCAGTACAGGAGACATTCTCTTTTCCATGCGATGCATCATCAAGCATGAACGCCGAGCTGTTAGCCTTAAATGCAGCCCTGCAGTTCTGTCGAACCGTCGAACCAGTTATTATTTGCATCTTCACTGATTCCAGATCTGCTCTGCAAGCTATACAGAACTACCAAACAAGTGATTACTACTTTCTTATATCTGAAATTCACGACCAGCTAATACATTTGAAGGGGAAAAACATTGTGATGCAATGGATACCGAGCCACTGTGGCATACCAGGCAATGAAAAGGCTGATGTACTGGCTAACAATGCATGTAACATGGCTCCACCTCCTGAAATACGTTTCTCTCTAAAACAGTGTAAGAAAGCTGCAGCTGAGTCCCTCAAAAGCAAGTGGAATGAGAGATGGCAAAACTGCGTTACTGGACGAGCCTTTTACGAGATACAGAGAACTCCAAGTGACCCTTTTTTATTCAAATTCGTACCTCGATCCGTTGCTGTATTTGCAGCAAGAGCTCGTACAGGCCATATCGTCACCAACAAATATCTGTATCGGTTTAACTTATCAGATAGTGACCTGTGTGGAGCCTGCCTGCTAGAAGAAGAAAGCCTCGAGCACATTATACTTCGGTGCTCTCATGTCCTTCGCGAGCGTGAATTATTGAAGGAGAAGCTTGGACAAGAGGTTACACTTACAAGGGTTTTGAAAGAGACGAAATTTTGGCAAATTGCTGCAATCATATATCGGAGACATCGAGCCATCGAAGCGGAAAGTTTTGGAAGCTCGACCTAAGAAGTAAGTAAGAAGTAAAAAAAGCCCTACAACCTTTTATAACTAAATATTTTGTAAATGCTGAATGAATATGAATAGTAGTACTATTTGTACATTAAATCCGTAATAAAAAGTTTTGTATTTCATTTTCATATAATATTTTAATTTATTTCTACTTTTTATTATTGGTTATTACGAAATTGTTCGTAACTTTTGTAAATTTCGTTTATACGTTTTTTTTTTCTCAGTCCTTTGAAAAACGCATAAACGATGCTCCACTGTAGCGATTGGAGCAAAAAAAAAAAAAGGCTGGTGCTTTAGTACCCCACATTAAGCAAAACCAAATTATAATGAAACAGCTCTCAAGATTGGATTACATTCCTTTAAAAGAACAAGAAAAAAAAATAATGGTTTCCATTGTAAGAGGAACAAATATTATCGACAAAGAAAAAATAGTTCATTTAACATGAAATTTAGGTATTTGCCTAATAATAAATTCATCAATTAAAGCTTAGGCAGAATTAGAAGTAAGCAAGTAAGGTAAAAAATAATTGTAACTTAACAAATAAAAAGTACTTTTTCTGGTTCAGAAAAAATAAAAGTTTAAATTTCTTTAATTGCAATAAATACGTTGAACAATTGAAGTTTTGAAATGATTTTAATTTGATGAAGATATTTTATTGTTTTTATTATTTTTTTAATGAGTAAAACAAATTCTTAGAAATAAAATTTTAAATAAAATCAGCTGTTTTTTATTAAAATAAAATGTAATATTTCAATTAATACAATTAATTATACTGCAACTTGATAATAATTTTTAATCAAATCTTTCACATATATTTTTTATATAAAAATAACACTTATTGTATACAATTAACATTATCTTTATTAAATTCTACAGATTTATTTATTACATCATTAACATACAATTGCATATTCTAAATATGAAAGTTGTATAATTCTTAAATTTGTCTGTGCTAAGTTTCTTCATCACAGATATCATAAATAAATTTACATATTCCATGGATATTTTTTCTTAGTTTTTTTCAGGATTATATTTTTTAATTGCTCAATAATTACTGGGTATGGGAATAAGTTTCTGCCCATTTCAGAAATGTGTCATTAATGGCACTTCTTTCGTGTTTGATGGGATGGCGTGTACTTCTGTTTAAAAGTTGGAGGTTGTAGCTCTGAAATGCAGTTATTTAAAATCATTCGGAGCATGAAAAACAGTTTGATTTTATTCGTCGAAAATGTCAACATTTATCCCAACAGTGCAGCATTTGCGGGAAGCTCTAGTGCAATACTATCTTTTAAAGAAAAGTGTTGCTGAAACCCATCGTTGTCTAGTTAATATTTACGGGGCTCCATCAAATGCAACATGTTAAAAGTGGTTTCGGCAATTTCACAATGGCGATTTCAACGTGAGTGACAAAGAACGCTTAGTGGAACCAAAGAAATTCGAAGACACACAACTGAACGAAATACTCAATGAAGATTCAACTCGAACGCTCGAGGATTTGTCAAATAAGTTAAATGTTGATAGACATACCATCGGTAAACGTTTGCATGCAATGGGAATGGTCCAGAAATCAGGAAATTGGGTGCCATATCAATTGAAGGAGAGAGATATCGAACAACGTTTGGTCATATGCGAGATGCTCCTTCAATGACAGAAAAGAAAGGGGTTTTTGCATCGCATTGTAACTGGCGATGAAAAATGGATCTACTACGATAACCCGAAACGACCGAAAGCAAGGAAGATGCCAGGTGAATCAGGTCCCTCAACATCAAAATGGAATATCCACAGTTCAAAGGTTATGTTGTGCATCTGGTTGGATTGGAAGGGTGTTGTTTATTATGAACTTGTAAAACTGTCCAAAACCATCACTGAGGATTGATATCGACTGCAACTAATACGTTTGAATCGAGCATTGAAAGATTATTATTTTATTAGATTTATTACATTAGAACCAATCTAATATTAGATTGGTTTTTAAAGTTTTTCAATTACAAGCTTTTGTAAGGAACCTGAAAATTTGTTTTGCAGTATGGAACTTCATCTTTATTAAGACAAAGAAGCAGATCCTACTAGAGATGTTTATCAGTCCAAAAACATTAAATATTTCAGCCATCTCTTTATGTGTAAAATAATAATAATAATATCACTACAGATCCCATTCCCATAAGAAGATGTATTTTCCAGGGAGACTCCTTGAGTCCTCTTTGGTTCTGCCTCGCCTTGAATCCACTGAGCCACATACTAGATAACACAAAACACGGTTATAGGCTTACCTCAGGCACTCTGACACCATACAAAATCACACACTTACTCTACACGAATGATATTAAACTCTACGCCACAAACAACGCACAACTTATTAATTTACGACAAGTCACCACACAGTTCACTAAAGACATTGGGATGGAATTCGGAATCGACAAATGCCGCAAGCTACATATAACACGCGAGAAGACTACGAATTAGGAGGGTTTTGAACTGAACCATGGAAGAGGGAGAGACCTACAAGTATGTGGGCTTCCAGCAAGCGCACATCATTGACAACACAAACATCAAAAATGCATTCAAGAACACATACCGTGCTCACTTTCAAAACATCTTCAAAACACAACTCAACGCCAGAAATAAAATTAAAGCCAATAACACTTTTGCCGACCCAACCCTAACATATTCGTTTGGCATAATTCCATGGACAAACACCGAACTCGAAGTACTACAACGCGCAACACGCACTACATTCACGAAACACAACATGCACCATCCCAAGTCCGCTACGGAAAGGATGACTCTTCCCCGCAAGGAGGGAGGCCAAGGACTCTTCAACCTCATCACCTTGCATGCAAAACAAGTACAATTAGGGTACACTTCCACCAAAGAGCACAACACTCCTCACTCTACTCAGCCGTTGTCAAGGCTAACACACACCTCACCCCTGGACCTCAAAAACCCTTCTCCAACACTCACCACCCTTAACACCCACACTCAGCAGCTGCGTGAATCATGGGCTCGTAAGGAACTCCATGGCAGACATTACCACGAACTCAGCCAGCCTCATGTCGACATGGAAGCGTCGAACAGGTGGCTGACAAGTGGCGAGCTGTTTGGGGAGACCGAAGGATTCATGATCGCGATACAGGACCAAGTCATCTCCACACGCAACTACAAGAAACACATCCTACAGGACGCAAACACACATGACGACAGATGCAGGAAATGCCACACTATGCATGAGACGATCGACCACATAATATCAGGCTGTCCCCTTCTCTCCCAGACAGATTACCTCCACCGATACAATCAGATAACGTCGATAGTTCATCAACAGCTAGCACACAAACACTCACTTATTAAGAACACGGTCCCGTACTACAAGTACATACCATAAAGCGTATTAGAGTCATCCTCACATAAGCTGTACTGGGATCGCCCCATTCACACAGACAAAGCTATACATCACAACAGACCTGACATCACACTTGTTGATAAGGTCAACAAACAGACCTATCTCATTGATATTGCTCAAGCAGACAAGATCAGTAAATATACAGACCTAGCACCGAGCTCCAGAAGCAGTGGAGGCAGGACAAAGTACTTGTTGTACCCATCGTCTTGTCCGCCACTGGTCTGGTACCTCACACATTGCACCACAGTCTCAGCACACTAGGACTTCACAAAATCACTTATGCACAACTGCAGAAGGCTGTGGTTTTCAACACAACATGCATAGTTAGAAAATTTATGGACACAACCACCCATCCCTAATCATTCTTGCACACGTCTTTACACTTGGCAATATGTGCTTTGGTTCTTGACCTGCCATATTGTTTTTGCTGGGGGAAACCCAAGGTTTGAAACATGCAAACATAATATTATTATTATTATTATTACTAAAAGCATTAATTCTGAAAGTAGTTTTTTTTTTGTTTTTTTGTTATGAAATTGTGATAGAAAGTAAAATCTATCCCAAAATATTAGCAATTCCACTATTTCCTGCTCTGAACATTATAAGGCTAGCATATTAGACTGCTACTAAGGATGATTATAACAATTTTCTTTTCTTTTGAAAGAAGCAGTGGAAGCTGATATATTATAAAAATATCTTAATGTTACAAACAAATTAATAAATGTTACAGTAGCCATGTTCATTTAAAATATTTTATCATCGAAGCATTCTTTTACAAAAAAAAAACTCCTCAGCAAGACCAGTATTGCAATGATCTCCTTCCATTAATTTGTTTTTAATTGACCGTGATTATTTTTTTTAGCAGCATTTCTTATTCACTTTTCTTACCTATTATTAATAACTGGGGAAAAAAAAATCAAACATCTATAGATTTCCATTAAAAATTGATTTCTTAATATTGATTTCAATGCTACAAAGTCAAACTCTTAATGTTGATCACATTTCATTCAAAAATTCATAAAAGCAATTTATAGAAAACATCAGCAGTTGATGTTATACTATTCAGTGGATTCTAATCTTATGAATAAAGAAGTGGGTTCTATTGTTATTTTGTTTTCCAAGAAGCTTTGTTCAACTTTCTCTTTAAGAACACTATACTATACATTATATCACAACAACAAAGACCAAACGAGTAATGAAGAAACATCGCACTGATGTGTTGCAGGGAACTTGGTAATAGTCAATCAGAATTCAAGTAAAATGCCATCTTGATTAATTACAGAAAGTGTCAAATAGTTAATGAAGTTTCTGGTTTATTAATTTATTTTGATTAAATATAAAACAATAGAACATATGTTTATCATTATAACAGTTGGCATGATTGGTAACCGACAGGAAATAGTCAATTATTATTTTATTTATTTCTGTCCAAAAAAGCTACAGAAATGTAATAAAATTGAAGATTACAGGTAAATCTATCATACAGTTAGAATGCAACAATACACCACCTTTCAAAAACTTGAAAGAAGCCTTGCTTTTAAAAAGTAATAGGATATAAAAATAATATAAAAGTCCAGATAATGATTAATAATTAAAACCACAGGGAGCTGTGTGGTAAAATAAAAAATGATGACAGTGATCAGAAAATAGCTAAGTAGCAATAGGCGTAACACAGTAGGAAGGGCCATAAAAAAAGTGAGGCTGCAACAATATCATTATGGAAATTGATAAAAGTGGCATCAGAATGACATATTGCTAGAAAATACAGTAGATGACAACTAGTGAGAGCATTGTCTCAGCAAATGCAAAAGTTGATTGTGAACAACACTTCATTGGAATTAAATTAAATCAGTCAGTCTAAATGGCTCCATGTTGGTGTTTCTTACTAATAAACCACTGAATGAATCTTCCTCAGTGACTTGGCAAGCTCATTTAAGAACAAGAGAGGAAAATAACTTTTGTATTTCAATTTTGAAATGGTCCTTTGTAGAGAAATGAGCGCGAGAAGCTGACAGTATTTCCTATAGAGAAGTATTAAAACATAGCAATGGTTTTCTATGTTTTAAATAAAAAAAAGATTACATGTATCCCTCGTTTAACGGTTCAATTTACGACGATTCAGATTTACGCCAGTTTAGAATTTAGGCCAAAATGAGGAAAAATGCATTTAAAAAAATAAAAAAATGCGAAAAAGGAAAAATTAAATTTCTTGAGCGAAAATGCAGCCATAAATGGTGAACAAAGTCAACTTTAACTTCTGTACTTAGTCTCAGTCCACTCGGTCTACGTGGCTCATATCCTGCTCACTTTTATTTCGCTCATCCCGCATTGATTGCCTGTTAATACTCTTATAAATACATATTACAATTAATAGTGATAAAAAATTTTAAAGATAAACCATGTCTAGTAAAAGGAATGTACCCTGACACACTGTACAATATGCATGTAATAATTAAGTTATTATTTATTATTTTATGCTAATTTAGTAGACCTATGAAAGTACGAAAACATTTTATATTATTTTTAGTCGTAAAAACTTATATAAACATAGTTTAATTAAATAAAGCAATGTAATTTTGGATGTGTGGAACACATCCCCACCTGTTTACATTATGTAATGAATTCGTTTTACATCAATTCGATTTATGACGCCTGTAAGAACGCAACACCGGCGTAAAACGAAGACTGCCTGTAAACCTTTTTAATTCGCTTAATTTGTTTAGCTTTTATGATTTTTTTATATATATAAGCTTTAATGTAGTTAAAAACGGATTCAGGCAGATTAAGTAAAGGGATTAAGTAAACAAAAAGAAAATTTAAAAAAAAAAATAATTTTGATGAACTTGTTGTTGTATGAAAACCAATTGAAAACAAAAAACTATAGAAGACATCCATATTATGTTTAACAAAACTGGAGAATTTATTGCAGCAGTTTTATTCGAAAAACTGAAGTCATTTGGTCTGAACAAACAGCTCCTCATTTGCTCAGTGTTTGATGAAAGCCTTTTAAATAATCTTTTAGGGGTTTATTTTTTGGAGAATATATCGGGACAATGTCCTGGATCCCATGTGGCCAATGCTCCTCTGGCAAAGTGGGACAAATATCCTGACCCCTATCCACACGCATCAAAGAATACAAACAGGCCTTCAAAAACACAGATCCCACAGGCTCATATACTGTTACTCACTTTAAAGAGACAGGACACACCCCCAACTTCTCAGCTGCTAAACCCCTTTCCCACCATAATAGATTACCCCACTGTCTCCTAGCTGAATCTTTCTATATAATCCAGATTAAAGCTTACAACCCAATAACCAGCGGGCAAAACACCCATCACTATTGCTAAACTTTCTTAATCCTCTTACTTCCCTCACTTTCAACATACCTTCCCTCATCATGTCGTCCTAAAAGTTGTCTTTATGTCCTATATGTTTGTGCCGTCCCTGATGAAGGAATACGCACAGTATTCCGAAACTGTCAGATTATTACAATGTATAATTCTCTCAACTTTTTATAAGTAAGTGCGTTTTATTTATTTCTATTTTTCTTTACTAAAAGATATAAACTAAGAAGAGAGGGAAGAGATGTAATTATTAGAATGACTTTCAATGAAGTAGGTAATAGTGACATAACATTTTATAATATATTCCATCAGACCACATGCAGTGTTTTTGTTGTTAACCAAGACAAACAGTAATTCTTCTAAAGAAAAGGAAAGATTTTAAGGTCCTCTATTATTAGAAGAAAATCTTAGTAGAATAGCTTCAACTCTTTGTTTAATGACATTGAAATCATGTGATAATGTAACAAACTAGAGTTGTTAGCAAATCATGTGGTAATGTAACAAAATTAGAGTTGCTAGCAAATGCTTGTCCACGTGCTTCAGCTTGTTCTGAGATACTGTCAATTTCAGTTCCATTTTTTTTTTTTTTTAGTATTTGCAAAGGTTGAGTCAATGCAATGTACGAATCCTATCCTAGACGGATTTTGCTGAAATTTTATTCATGATGGAAGATGAACTACCCAGATAACAATGTCAGGACTCTGCCTGGGTACTGCCTGGATAGTTCGTCAAGCAAAAGCTTGTGCTCTTTTAAAAGCTAAAAGATTGGAAGAAGTGGGGTAATGTCAGAAAATACTCAAAGCTTTCTGAGCAGAAGTGTATTCACGATTCTACCAAGGTTTAGGATGCAATAGAAAGTGTGAATTTATTTGTGGAATTGTTGCACTAGCAGTTAAGATGATTATATTGTTATCTTCATCAATGATATTGTTAATGGTGTTAAACAGATCTATGGCTTCAAAATGTAATTTTGAAACTGAGCAAAACAGAGCCTGGAAATCAGCAGATTCAAATTTCCAAGGAGAATGAGAAGGAATAGCAGTGGAACCAGGAAGGTCTTTCAGAATAACATTCAGTGTGGAAAAATCGCTGACCCCCACCGAGATCAGGAACTAAACCTGGTTCCTCCATACTGCAGTCAAACATATTACCATTTGGCTACTGCGCCCAATACAATGGCACATCATAATTGCATACTGAAATAATAAAACAATTTTTTTAATATAAATAACTTTGTAAAATTTACCTTGCAATTATTAACTAACCTCTTTTTATTACAAATTCAGTTTATGTGGTTAACAAATTCTGGACTAGAAACTACTATGGTACATCTCTAGCTTTTCTATTGTTATTATTACAGATACAAGTAATAAATTTAAGTGATAAATTCTCTCATTCACTTAATTGTATTCCTGTGATGATAATTAATCATTTCAAGAGATTAAAAGTCACGCAAGTAATCAAAATAAAGAAGAAACCTTATCAGTTTTTTTTTATACCTGAATTATAAATAAGTAATTACCTCTGCTTTGACTGTTTATCAGAATTTTCTTCCATCTTGAATTACGATACCACCACTCCTACTAGAGCTCTTTGAATATCTCTGAAAAAAAGTTTATATATTACTTTCCTTTTACCAAATATTGTTGTCTGAATTTTAAATTTTAAATGAATACTAATTTCTATAATATCGATGTTGAACATAATTACTAGTAAGTGATAAATACTTACCGAATATTTATTTTACTTTGGGGATTTTAATTAGCAGCACTAGAAATATATATTCAAAAGTTGTTTTTGTTAATAAGGACTAAATGAGATAGAATTTTTACTTTTTTTTTTTCCAAAATCCCTTCTCACTGGCTACAGTTGAACTTTAATTTTAGCAATAAAGACATTTTTTCCTGTTACTAGAATATGCCATAATGCAGCAACTACTTTTAAAACAATTTTCCTGACTTGACGAGTGACTTCTTTCAGATGAAATGCCTTTCTTGCTTTTGCTCATATCAGTTCTTCTATTTCACAAGCAATGCTGTTACAGACTGACTTCATTATCATTAGTTTTTTTTTTTTTGAAGCTCTGTTACATGTAGTGTGTTAAAACTTCTTGCTCACCCTGCTAGATACAGTTCACTGCTAGGGTTCTAGAGCAAGAATTATTCTGAAAGCAGGTTGAATAAGAATGTATACTTCTGGGTGTCCAAAGAATCAGAATAAGGGTTGATAAAGAGTTGGATCCCCTCCTCCTGTAGGATCAAAGAATCTTGTATTAAAATTTCAATCAAAGAAGAATTATAGTGATTATAGATAAAACTCCCAACTTCGATCTTGAAACCAATATTTCTTCTTTATAAACTTAAAGACTTTTTCAAGGTTTTATACATAAAAATAAAAATAAAAAAGAGAAAATATAATTCATCTTCTTCTCCAAAATACAATAATTCAGCCTATATCAAACTATAAAATAATACATATCAAACATTTTAATTGTTAAATTGTTTGGTTTCTATTATTTTATAGTTTGATATGGCTTAATTGTTTTATAGTATGGTGTGGCTGAATATTGTTGTATTTTAGAGAAGAGGAATTCTTTTTCTCTTTTTTATTTTTATGTATAAAACCTTGAAAAAGTCTTTAAGTTTATAAAGACGAAATATTGGTTTCAGGATCGAAGTTGTGAGTTTTTTCTTTTGTCTATAGTTATATGAAGATCATTTAGAAGTTTGATTTGTATATAATTAAAGTGATTGTTCCTGCTAGTACTGGAAGAAAAAGAAAAAGAAGAATATCAGTAATAAATACTGCTCAGATAATACTGGTATATATTCAAATAATATTCCTCTAGTTTATATATTAATAATAGTAGTAATAAAATTAATACTGCCTATTTCAGTGCCATTTTTTTTTTTTTAGTATTTGCAAAGGTTGTATTTGAAAGGTTTTCAGTATTTGCAAAGTTTTTTTAGTATTTGCAATGTATCTTACGAATCCTATCCTAGAGGGACTTTGGTGAAATTTTATTTGTGATGGAAGATGAACTATCCAATAACAATGTACTCTTTCTGGGTAGATGTCGAGCAAAAGCTTGTGCTCTTTTTAAAAGCTAAAAGATTGGAAGAAGTGGGGTAATGTCAGAAAATAGTCAGAGCTTTCTGAGCAGAAGTGTATTCATGATTCTACCAAGGTTTAGGATGCAATAGGAAGTGTGAAGCTGTTTGTGGAATTGTTGCAATAGCAGTTAAGATGATTATATTGTTATCTTCATCAATGATATTGTTAATGGTGTTAAATAGATCTATGGCTTCAAAATTACATTTCTTGGCAAAACTGAGCCAGGATAACAGCAGATTCAAATTTCCAAGGAGAATGAGAAGGAATAGGAGTGGAACAAGGAAGTACTTACAGAATGACATTCAGTGTGGAAAAATCGCTGACCTCCAGCGAGATCGGGAATTGAACCTGGTTCCTCCATACTGCAGTCAAATATATTACCATTTGGCTACAGGGCCCAATGGGGTCAATACAATGGCATATCATAATTGCATACTGAAATACAGGAAAACCTTGTTAAGTCGTCACTCAAGCGACCAAACATTTTTGACGACTTAGGCGGAGTGGGAATTTTTGAAAAAAAAAAACAACACTGAAATACGGTATTTTCATGAATTGCTGTAGGATTCGGTGAGAAAGACAAGGTTTTCAGAAATCAATTCATGCAAATGAATGAGTGGAAAATAAAAAAACAATTTTTATAGTTACCACATTTTAATCGTTTTAAAAGAAAAGCAATGTCTGTCTTTGAAACGTTCCAGCCAACCTTTGCTGCCGCCGAATTCTTCAATGTTCAATTCCTTAGCAATTTCCAAGGCTTTTTCTTTGAGAATCACGACAGAAATCGGCACATTTTGCGATCTGCCATGTTTTAGCCATCGAACTAAAACCTCCTCGATCTCGTCAAACTTTGATTTTCTCATTCTCTTTCTTTTGTCTTTGCAGTTCTTCAATTACTTGTTTCGATGAAAGAATATCGTTTAATGTAGTCCTGGTAATATGGTATTCTTTGGCAAAAGCTGCTTTCGAAACATTTGATTTTTCAAAAAGTGCAATTAAGTCTTTTTTTTCTTTAAAAGATAATGAGGTAAGTTTTCGTTGCCCTGGCATGTTAAAAACATAATCGAACCATGAAATTGCAAGATAAAAAATAGCCCTTACAGCAGGGCTTACTTGCTATCAAATGAAGTCACACTCAGGAGCGGTCAAGAAAAACATCTACGCTCGACAGAGTTGCAGCGAGAAGTACGCTTTGAATGATTAGCAGCGAGATTCCAAGAACCCAAATCCTCCGAAGGGGTAGGAAAGGAATGAAGTGACAAGCGTGATCGAAAATTTCCCGTAAAGGCTTAGCTTTCTTTAAGTGAAGGGGCGGGACTGAAAAGACAACACGATGGCATGCAAAATGGAGAAGAAAGATGCTTTTGGCCATTTTTGAGGGTGACGAGTTATCCGGAGTAGAATTAAATTTGGTGATGGGTAAAGGAGGGTTATTTTACATTATTGTGTATGAGACCTTGTCAGGACCAAAGGAAAACGACGACTTAAACGGAGTGACGACTTAACGAGGTTTTACTATAACAAAACATTTTTTTAATATATAAAACTTTACCTAAATATACCTTGCAATTATTAACTAATCTCTTTTTATTATAATTTCAGTTTATGTGGCTAATAAATTCAGGACTAGAAACTGCTATGGTACATCTCTAGTTTATCTTTTGTCATTATTACAGATACAAGTAATAAATTTAAGTGATAAATTCTCTCGTACACTTAATTGTATTCCTGTGAGGATCATTAATCATTTCAAGAGATTAAAAGTCAAACCAGTAATCAAAATAAAGTAGAAATTTTATCAGTTTTTTGTTTTTGTTTTGTTTTTTATAACTGAATTATAAAAAAGTTATTACCTTTATGACTGGTTATCAGAATTTTCTTCCATCTTGAATTACGATACCACCACTCCTACTATAGCTCTTTAAATATCTCTGAAAAAAATAAGTTTATATATTACTTTTCTTTAACCAAATATTATTGTCTGAATTTGAAATGAAACTAAGTAATTCTCAGAAAATATGACAATTTACAAGATTAATTTCTTTAATATTGATGTTGAACACAATTACTAGTTACTGATAAATACTTACAGAATATTTATTTAACTTTGGGGATTTTAATTAGCAGCACTGGAAATATACATTCAATGTTTTTTTTTATTATTTAATAAGGACTAAATGAGATAGATTTTTTTACTTTTTTTTTCTTTCCAAAAATCCCTTCTTGCTAATTGAACTTTAATTTTAGCAACAAAGACAATTTTTCCTTTTACTAGAATACGCCATAATACAGCAACTACTTTTAAAAGAAGTTTCCTGACTTGACAACTGACTTTTTTCAGATGAATACCTCGTATCAATTCTTCTATTTCACAAGCAATGCTGTTACAGACTGACTTCATTATCATTACTTTTTTTTTTTTTTGAAGCTCTGTTACATGTAGTGTGTTAAAACTACTTGCTCACCCTGCTAGATATAGTTCACTGCTAGGGTTCTAGAGCAAGAATTATTCTGAAAGCAGGTTGAATAAGAATGTATACTTCTGGGTGTCCAAAGAATCAGAATAAGCATTGATAAAGAGTGGATTCCCTCCTCCTGTAGGATCAAAGAACCTTGTGTTAAAATTTCAATCAATCTCCTGCTAGTGTTGGAAGAAAAAAAAGAAAAAGAATAACAGTAATAAATACTGCTCAGATAATAGTGGTATATATTGAAATAATATTATTCTAGTTTGTATATTAATAATAGTAGTAATAAAATTAATTGCTCCAAGAATTGATGAGACACCAGCTAAATGGAATGTAAAAATTACTAAATCTATAGATTCTCCTGCATCAGCTATTTCTCTAGCTAAAGAGGGATATATTGCTCCTCTTTCTATTATTGATGAAACTTAAAAGAAGAATAAGAGAACGGTAAATTAAATAAATTAAAGGGCGCTTTATAATTAACACAGTGAATTTGAAAAATAAAAAGAAGAAACATGATTTTTAATTTATTGATGGAGAGCTTAACGTGTGTTTAATAGATATGATTAAAAGACTGACACACAAAAACTTCAAACTGTATTAACGATTTTACATAAAAAGTTTCAGATTTTTATAAGCTGTAGTTTAAGAGATACGAAAAGATAAGTTGCGGTGAAAACCACCAATTTCCACTCCAGTTCCACCTTAACCTTTTTTCTATCTGTTATTCAGCCGTTGAAAACGATTATCCCCTTAGGAAATCTCTTTTCTTACGTTATTTATTTACATCCATATTAATATTATAAATACAATAAATTCAAGTGTAAATTAGATATTCTTTGATCGGAGAGAAATGAAAGGCGGTTATATCTTTTTCCCGCTCGCAATTTGAAAGTGCGGACCAAACAGGAAGCTCTG
>JAFIDM010012231.1:166915017-166927622 GCA_023159025.1 Thereuonema tuberculata
AAATATAACTTATTCTGTAAACATTTGTAATTGATAGCAAACAATTACAAACATACATCTACTAATATGTTAAAACCGTTTAAAGAATTTGATGTCTACCAATACAGGGATCTTGAACAACTGATCCTTATTAGATGTGATAGATCTTTCTGATGCCTAGAAGCAGGGCCAGATTAAGATTTTGTAGGTCCCTGGTCTGCAGATATTGTGTGCGCCTACCCCCTCCCACATATAATAATATGAAACTCTTAGATTTGTATTCTGATTGGTCCATTAGTATCGAAGCTATCATGCCGATGCAATTCTTAGCAATAGATCTACAAACAATAAACTCAGACTTCAGTCAAAAATCATTTAAATTTTGGGTAAATACTCAAAATGAAGGTTTTTTTTTTTTTCCCCCCAATCTTAAAATACTGTCAACGTGTAGATGGTTCTGTTCCAAAGGATGGGAAAAGAATGAAATAAGGAGAAGAAAGAGTTCTATTCAATATCTAAGAACACAATTGACACGCACAATTTACGCAAAGGATTCGCACCCCGAGCTGTCATCGTGAAGAGACTGGGACGGACCGTTTCGCACTTGTTATGTGCTCATCAGCCAGCCAAACTCCACCGATAACATGCTCAGAAGGTGCGATACTTTAGCTATCCCGGCTCTTGCTCCCAAGAGCGAGACCACTCCCCAAAGAAATACAAAATAAAAATTAATAAAACGAGAAAATACAATACTTCCTTGGCCTGCAACTCGCAAAGCACAAAACGAATTTAATGGCAGCATTAAATAAGAAATTCGCTGTAAATAGAAATTATTAATCTTTCTTTAATTGTGTTCTTAGATAGTTCATTCCGCACGTTAAAGAAAGATTAATAATAAGTTCTATTCAATAATTTTTGCCACAAAGGGGTCAGAGCTAATTAACAGATATGTGCGAACGAAGGGGAAAAGAAAAGATTCTTTTTTTCCCTTTTTTTAATCCTCTGACATGAGGTTTCCTGAAATTTTAAATTTTCATTTTAACTTATTTCGATTCTTCAGGTTCCTCCCTTTAATCTGTGATTGTTCCTTAATAGCAACAGTATAAAAATATATTTGGAATGTTACTTCTTCATATGAACAGGCTTCAATTCGACTTCCTACCGTATCAAGCATCGTATTGAAGAAATTAGAAAAATAAAAAGAAATTATTCATTAAGCATACAAAACTTTTTTTTCCTCCAAATAAATACAATTAAAAAAAAATGGAATCGCCTTTATGAAACAAAAAACAATTTGAAGGCCCCTCGGCAAATTACTATTTAGAATTGTTTCTGCAACACTGATGTTGGGTTTTAGGTTTAACTTGTATTTATGATTATTGCACCTAAAAAAAGAAAAAAAAAATAGATATTTTCCATTTCGTCAGTTTCGAGGAACACAAAACCTTGAACGTATACAAAGAAACCATAAAGTAACAATTTTTTGTTGAAACTAGGTCATCCCATGTCTCCCCCTAGTAAGTATGAGATAATCCAAGATGAATCCATTCCAAGCAGTTTTGGCAAAGAGTGATATTTTATATCTTTTTGAATGTACTCCTTATTTGATAGCGTGCGCCATTGTTGACGGAGAGAAGCTAAAAAAATTAACATTGGAATTTAAATTTTAATCTAGTAGGCTAAAATTAATTTTGTTATTTTCTTTTTTCTCTAGCTCTTCTCTCATTGCGTGACACACACACAAAGGGAGTGATAAGAAACAATAATTTGAATTTAGTCCCATGACCTAATGGATAAGACGTCTGACTTCGGATCAAAAGGTTGCAGATTCGATTCTCGTCGCGAACGTTTCATTGTAGTAATTTTTTCAGAGGAACTTAACAATTGCGCCGGACAGACAGACAGAGAAATAAAAGATTTTTAGTAATATAGATTACAAGTTAGGCTGAAATCGAAGTTAGAATTCTTACTTTTAGCATAGATTTATATGGGGCCGCCATTCCAGATGACTGTGGATGTCATCTCTCCATTTGTCAATAAATAAAAAGGCACCCACCCACTGTAAATATGTATACAGTGTTGGGTTTCTATTTGCCATAATATGCTTACTACAAATAAATGTATAGTAAATGAATTGAACGCTTTTTTTTTAATTTTTAATTTATATATTTATACTGTGATTCACCATTCACAAATGATAACTTTTCACTTAATCTCTGGAGGTCCCTGGGCTTTAGCCCCTGCCTTAATCCGGCCCTGCCTAGAAGTGTAAGAAGAATGATAAAAATTCACAATCCTTTCAATAGCTGACTGAACAAGTTCTATTCTGCATACTGCAACAGAATAGCAGATAACAATCAAAATTCTTTTAATTTCTAGCCAAATAATTAATGTCAAAAGAAAAATCCTGAAGACAGTAAAATAGCTAAATTAAAGGAACAAAGAATCTATCAGATTTGGTTCAAAGAAGTAGGATTAATAGTATTACATTTGTTAATAGTCAGATGTAATTAGTTTGAGGATCATTGCATCACAAAAACTATGAAGATGCTGGAGGTATAAGATATGCAATTTTTTCTAAAATTAGCATCAATCAGCAAAATTTGTCTACCCTAAAATATTAAAAAATAAGGACTATTAACTTTATAACTCTTTATTTGTTTGAAGGTAATCAAGCCGCTAAATTAATAAATAATTAATAAAGTTTGTTGTTTCATAGCTCCTATAAAGATCAACAAGAAAGTTCCAGAAAAAAAGAGGAGGCAGAAATGGAAAATCTGTAGAGAGTGAATGCTGAAGGATTGTTAGTTATCTTAACAAATCAGTTTACAAATAATTACAATTGGCAAATAATTAAAAAAAACATTTCCTAAAATATAAACTTCAAAACCATGAAGGGGAATAGTAAAAAGATAGCTTAACCTTAATTTATATTTGCAATATGCTTTTTCTTCAATTTTTAAAAGCTACATAAAACTTGTTGCTGTATGTGAGTCGAATATTCCAATCAAATATTAAGAGATGAAGTTTTTCTTTTCATTTATAGTGCTACTTGGTAAGTGAACATTTAATTTGGTGGCAATTGTTTGTGAATAAGAAATTCAGGTTGATGCATATCCAAGGGCGTTACATATCACTGTATCTCTTGGCAAACAAATGAGCAATAATCAAATACTTTGCTGTACTTTAATTGAAAGGACAAAATCTAAGAGCTGATTCTCTGTTACTTCATGAAATAGTTTACGCAGAAAGATTTATATTCTCAGAAATTTGGTTTGATTGGAATGGAAAAAATACTTGGTTAACTATCTTGCTTTATCTAAACCATTTTTAGATCAAACATCTTTAGAAGGAATGTTGTACAGGATTTTGGTAAAAATGTTATCATAATTCGATATGTGGAATTAAAGTGAAATGGAATATAATAATACTTTTGAGTGAAATATTTTAGTAATGAGTTGATGGATGCATTGAACTATCAATGGGTCAGTAGGAAAGCTAACTTGGCCAAGCAGATATTATTATTCAAGTTAAAGTAAAGGCAGTAAATTTCAGCATTCTAGACTCCTTCAATTTGTGGAGAATATATAAATAAATGGATCTAGCAAAGTTTTGTGAATTTTCAATGTTGACCATCTGGGAACGAAAACTGAACAATTTTTAATTTTTTGTTTCTTTTACATAGAAACTTAGCTGGTGTGAAAACTCCAAACGGTTAAATAAGATCAACAATAAGATGCTAGAAAGACTTGAACAATAGAACTTAGTATATAATTCAATCTTTTAAGATATCTCAGAAACATTAAAACATTAACAATTACATCATAGGATTATTTTGATAAGATTATTAGGTTAAGAATTCTGACAGGAATATAATATTAGGAATAAAAATATTTTATCCCTTTTTTGAGGAAAATCTATGAATAAATAATTTAGATGTTAAAAAAAATAGGAAGCAAAATTTAAAAGGAGTGGAGTTAAAACTTGCAGATAGTCTATGCATTTTGCAATTTGCTTAAAAAAATAGATTATTTTACAAATGATATCGTTTCATGGTTGTCACTCTGATAAATTAACTGAAATGTTTTTAATGTTATTTGACTGATTTTGTTTTGTCTGTTAAACAGTTGATTCACGTTCTAGTTCAGAAAAAGGCTTCATCTCAGAATAATTTGGTGAACTGGTAATGCCCAAACAACAGCTATCTAATTCTAATTCGACTGGATCAAAATTTTCCATTTGCCAAGGTGAGGCACGAGTACGTCTATTTGCAATGCCACAATCAACTTCATCTACGTGTACAGCATAAATTTCATCTAAAAACAAATGAAGGAGGAAAACTTTATTAAATTTCCAAAAATCATTAAATATTTTTAAGATTTAAAAATTATAAATAAATAAATAAATAAATAAATAAATAAATAAATAAATAAACTGCCATATATATCTTGGTGCAAAATTTATAAAAGCTGATTTACTTATTTCAATTGGTAACTAAATTAGAAAAAATTTCTACAACACAAGCTTTAAAAATATGAAGAAAGAGCAGTAAAAAGAAAGATGATCTAACCTTAATTTTTATTCACAGCATACTTTTCCTTTAATTTTTTAAAAGCTTTCTGTGAAGATTATTTGTAGGTCTCAACTTTTATTCTTCATGTAAAATATTTTTGTCATGCAAATCAGTTTTAAGTTTTAAATATAATACAGTAAAGCCCAGATTATCCGCGAGTGCTGAGAAAAATTTTTTTAATGCAAACCTCAAAAAAAGAAAAAAACAATTTTAATCCAAGCCAACAACAGGGAAAATAAAATAGGCCCTACAATGCGAAGGTCGAAAATTACTGACTGGTTTATTATGCATCGTAATTCTATAGGCCTTCTTGGAATTTGTGGATAAGTGGCAGGCTCTTGCTCTGCAGAAAGGTTTCTGCTGTACCGTACATATTTTAAAAGTTTTACATATTATGTTTATTGTATAATAAAACATAGTTTTTATGCTGAAATATTTTTTTTTTCGTGTTTACACCTCATTTCTTTTTTTAGGTTATCCACGATTTTTACTATCCGCGGTACCCTTGCCAGCCAATTCCGTGGATAATCGGGGCTCTACTGTATTTTGCTCCAGAAAAGAAGAAATCTATATATAATAATTTTGTTTTACAATTCCAGTAGAATTGCTTTTTGTAATTCTGCAAC
The DNA here is from genome assembly GCA_023159025.1 of Thereuonema tuberculata. NCBI lineage: Eukaryota > Metazoa > Arthropoda > Chilopoda > Scutigeromorpha > Scutigeridae > Thereuonema > Thereuonema tuberculata. The sequence goes on from JAFIDM010012231.1 coordinate 166,920,196, forward strand.
TTACTTTTACCAGTGCCTATTTCTAAAATGCATCAGTTTAGAATTAAAACCTATTTCTTACTGTACAACTAATAGCTATTATATGGATTGGCACTTAATTCATAATTCCAAGAAAGGGAATTATGCAAGTTTCCAATGATGTGACCATTTTCTTGACCAGTATGTTATAATTATCTTGCAAAATTATGCAAGGTCTCTGATCAATTCTGCTGCTCCAAAATAGCAAAAAGGACAGGACAGGATCTGATCTAGTTCAATTTTCTAAACTTCTAACTTCTCTAATTTAAGATTAATTAAAAAAAAAATCATTTAAAAATTAAATAATTTTCAATTGGAAATTATCTCATAATAGTTCTTCAAAAGAGAGAAAAATATTAGTAAGACAAACAAAATAAAAGCAGAAATCAATACAGTAGCACCTTGCAATAATAGTGGGTTAGGGATTATTAAGTAAATAACAGTGGGCTGCTAAGTAAATTATTATCTTTTTTCATTTGTGAATGTATTAATAACAAAGCAACATGTTCCTACTATTATATATTTAGTATACAACAGTGCTAGACCTAAAAAACAGTGATACAAAGGCAAAATAAATTGTATAATAACTTTATAAAGTTTAAAAAATTGCCTGAGATATGCAAACTGTATGACTACTGTAAGCTATTACATAAACTGAGGGATGCTCTTAAAAGAAAATGGCACTTGGTATGCTTCTCAAATTCGGATGTTGAGCAGGTAAAACTGCAAAAATATTTGGGTGCATTTAAATTTAAATTTAATTTAAAAGCAGAGCTGTTATAGTGAATTGTTGTTTAAAGAGTTGCTGTTATTGTGAGATGGAGGGAAAAGAAAAACTGTTTCTACCAAGAGCAAATTTGATGAACAACAGAGAATCAAAGAACAAACTTAAGAAGATGAACTAATGTTCAATAGCTTTTTTAAAAAAATACTTTAAGTTGCATCTCACCTTCTACTTTTTCAGCTTCAGAATTTTTTGTTGATGATTCAGAAACATTACTATATCCAAGCTTATTCCAAAAATCATCTTTTTCCATCTCTCTTTCAAGCTTCTGGTATTGATGGATCGGTTTTTGTAATTTCCTTATTTTGGGCAGGATATAAAATGCTAATATTCCTTCAACTACATAAGTCTAACAATGATAAAATAAAAGCCATTAATGTTTTTTAAAATTACATATTTTGAAATAAAAAGAAAAATCATAACCTTACCCAGAAGATAGAGGATAATGCACTGAACAATAAAGGTCATTATTAATATCATGGTACAATACAGATCTATATGTCGTGATAATGTTGGAAATACTTATTAGTACTTTAATTTCTGTAACATAAAATCTTAAGTATAATTTCAGTTTAAGGAAGGAAATTAACTTTAATAATAAATATAAAAACTGTATCTAAAAAGTTTCAATGAACAAGTGATGAGAACAAAAAACAACAGTCTGATATTGGATATGCTAAATTTTAAGTATAATTTTAAATAATTTAATGAATGGATTGATCATCTGATTTACATAAGATTGAAAATATCTGCTCTCCATTGGAGACTTTGTGTTAGGGATTTTTCAATGGTATATCTTTCTGAGGATAAACAAATCAAAGTAAACATCCAGTTCTCTACAAAGATGAACATCACGTGAAGGACTGTTATTGTAATTATGTAGTAAAAAATTATAAAAATATTATATTTAAAAAGGTTAAAAACAATTTCTTCCTGTGAAAAACATATCATATATAATTATTATTTCAGTTGTTTATTTTTCTTTTCTTTTTGTTCTTATTTTGAAACTGAAGTCTTCCCGTAGTCTCATTAGATCCCACAAATTATTAAAAAATGACAATTTGAATGTCTGGAGATGAATGATAATAGGAGAAGGGAAGAGTTTCAGACTTTATGATAAGAAATTGATTCCAATTTTAAAAATTAAATTTCTTATAGAAAACTGTAATTAAAATTTTCTAATTTCTCTACTAGGGAAAGATCCAAACATCATTGTGAAGAAGTGACATAAGAAACTTTAAAAAAATAAAAATAAGAAAACAGCACAAGCAGATAATCTTGATAGCAATATACTTACTTAATAAGGAAAAAATCAGATTTGGATAAAAGTATATTCATCTGAAAGGTATTTTTCAAATTCAGGAGCCTAAGGTTTGACTGCCAAAATGTTAAAATACAAGAAACATCAACAGACCATTCTAGAATGTCCAATAATATGGCTAAAAGTTTTTGGGCATGCTGCTGATCTAAGGTGTCATCAGAGGCATAATCAGGAATTTGGAATGGGAGGAGAATGATAATCTGTGCCATTCAACCAATAAATAAAAAAGAAACTTTGTGATCTTTTATCCAGATGGTGGAACACGCACCAACACTGAGCCTACTGATGGGTATTTATTTTTATCTTTCTTGCCCTCTTAGTGAAGCTACAAGTATTTCACTTTGCACCTAAATTAAATCTAGTCATGTACTGTCCAATCACGGATACGAGATCTCTCACCACTTCTGCACATATCAGAAGAAGGCAAATCCATTTCCAAAATAGGGTTGTCAATCCAACTCGAGGGAAGTTTAATCCGTCTTGTTTGTTTATTATTATATGCTTTAACATTACCATTTTCACAATGGTCACCAATATTTAACATGGTTACCAATGTGAACCATAAAATGAAACTTTTAGGCTTTGCTTGATACTTGTAGCACTGTACAGACGCAAAATTTTAAAATTTTAGCGGTTCCCTGTTATGAAATATTTGAGCTGGAAATTTGCAATTTTTGAAAATGTGACCACTTTAAAAACAAGCACAGGAAGAGTTTTCATCCCAAACTTCGATTTCACTGATAATGGCTAATAATGCTTCTAGCCAGACAAACAAATTGCCAGTCCATAGTTTTCCTATGCCAGTCCATGGTCACAGCTCTTTAAAAATGGTGATTTTTGCTCTTTCAGATACAGAGGATGTTTTTTTATTTCTGGCAGGGCCATGTTAAGAAACTGAATAATCAAAAAAATTAAGAAAAATAAGTCTAAATCCAAGATGGATAAAAAGTGGTTATCAGTTACCCACTAGTAGGGACATCTGTGGTGAAAACATAAAAAAATTATAAAATGTCTATGGAAGCCAACTGGGCAATTTGACATGGAATGATGCAGATGTGGCAGAGATAGAGTTTACACAAATCAAAGAATTTGGATTAAAAAGTTATAAAAAATGAAGTGAATATTATATACAGAGTGGGTGAAAAGTCAGTTTCCCCCGTGTCAGTAAACTGCATTTGAAATGAATTGATGGGCCTATTAAGATCTAAAACATCTGTCCATGGTCTCCTCCATGGTCTCTGCACAGATGGATGCGTCTCCAGGTCCATACGCTCATTTTCCATAGCATTTGTGGTCACAGTCATGAGGGCATTGCTCACAGCAATCTGCAACTTAGCATTGGAAACATACTGCTGTTTGCAGACTTCCTGTTTAATTATTCCCCACAAAGAATTGTCTGGTGTGGTGGCCATGGCAAAGGAACGTTCTCAGATCCCCGAGAAATGAGGTTAAGATGGAAAATATGAGAATAGTACTTCTGTTGATGGAAGAAAGCTTTGTGCTTCTAGACTCTTTAAGAAATAAGTAAGTAAAGCTGATATACTTTAGCCTTCTTGCAGAATATTGGTAAAGATGAATCAATGGTGAAGAATCTTCAAAACAGAAAGGCCACGATTCTGCCAGAAACTCCTGAAAAACTCAATGACTAGATGATAATTTGCTGCAGCAGATTCAAGGTGAGATATAATTTTTTTATGCTGAATAATTATTTTAGGTAAACTGAACCTTGAAAATTTTATCCAACAATGCATGATAATTTTAGTTAAAAAATCTTCTGAGACTATAATATAGACTGCAGGATGGGAAGTCCACTTCTTGCTATAAGGTTTGCAAATGAACTCTTTATTATTTCAATTTTATAGTCTAATTTCCTTAAGCTAATACATTAAGATTTCACTGCATTTTTTTGTGAAAAAATAATTAAAAAACATGTATTTAATAAAAATACATGAATTAATATTCCATCTTATACTAAACACATAATTTGAGAAAAAGTTTGAGACAAAAGTAAATTTTAATATTTATTAAAGAATTTTTATTTTAAAAATTTTAATACATATTCAAATTATAGTAAGTGTCTTTTCTAATAATACTTTTGTAATTATTATTAAAAATTACAAGTTAAATTGTTAAAAATTGTTAATTGTTGTAAATTTATGATATTTTAATAACAACCAAATAAGAATAAGAATAATAAAGAATTATTTAAATACCTCCCACAAATAACAGAAGCAACAACTTCCAATTGCAATGCCATATAAGGTAACAAAATACCAAATATCAGAATATCGTTTCAGCTAAAAATGAAATAATTAATACTGCATTATGAAAATATTATTTCTTTTAAAATGTAAGAAAATAAGTTTTCTGACTTAAAAGTAAAAAAGTAATTAAAAAAGGTAATTTTCTATGCAACTTATATTGAATTCATATATAGCCCTTATTTTTAAACAAAACTTTTATCTTACCATTTAAGAAATCATATTAACTTTCAAAAATATTATGAATTACTTAGTCTAAAAAGCATTTTCCCCAGGGGAACAGGAGTTTCTTTCTTTTTTTAAAAATAAGGTTACAAAATTAAGATTTGATATGAAACTTATACTGGCTATAATGGTCTTATTTATTGAGATTTAGCTGACACTCTAATTACACGATTTCAAGAGAAGATTCTCCCTGTGCATACAGTTACCTGGTAATGTCATAAGATTTTCATTTCTTATCATTCATGGCTTGTATATAGTTGTAAAATAGAGAGACTAATAATTTGCCTCAATTTTAAAGACTGAGAAGGCTCTGATTTTAGTCAAGTGAATTATTGGATATAAGAAATCATTGCTCTTAAACCAGCTATTTCTAGCTATATCTATGACCATTCTAAAGATGGAAAAAACTTGTCTGAGTAACAGAGCAATAAGATTTATACTATAATGGGAACATCACATTTAATCAATAGAAGTAAAATGGTGATAGTGCAATCTTATTAGGATTAATAACATATAGGTAAATTCTGCAAAATATATATTCAACTAACAGCAAAAGAATGAGGGCAAGACATGCAGAAATCATAATGAATTCAAAGAAGCTAAACTATTTGAAATGAAAATACAATTTCTTAGTATAGAGATAAAAGCAATGTCTGTAATGCCAAACAATAGCTTAAAAAATTATATCATATTGAGCATAAAAATTTTTATTTATCAATGAGTTTGGTATAGAATAATGCTCAAATAAATGAAACACACTGTATTAAGAGAAACCTTAATGATGTAAAAAATACAAACCCTTAGCTTCAAATAAATATATTTAAACATTCAAAAACTTTTTCTGTTCCCTTCAAGAAAAATAAATAAAACTGTTTTTCTTAACACCAATATTGGTGATACAAGCTCCAATAAAAAAAGGGAAATACAGAGCTGAAAGTTTCAATTAATTTGAAGAATGCTATCTCTAGTGGAGAGCAGAAACAAATTAAAACATAGTTATGGCCATTTTCTATCAATAACAAAGTGAATGGCCATTAAAATGAAGGTTGTCCTAGGTTTATAAGAATGATTTTGGCAGTTGTCATGAGATGCCACGCAATGATTGTGTTCTACTTGAAATAAGTATTTAATCCATGTGAATGCAGACACAAAGTTTGTAGAATACTAAGTTAAAGAATTTTTATGATGTCTTCAAACAGCCAGAGATGCAATCCAAAAACTTCACATATATTTACATGTAATCCTACTAAAGCTTATCTATTGGGTTAACCTAAAGTTCATTCGGTTTATAAGTAAAAATAAAATACACATATTTCATTTTCACCAATACTTTTATTGAACAACGTCTTCAAATGGTTTGTTCCATTATTTTCTGCAATTTTCAGGCAACTTCATAGTTCCATCCAAAACTTTTTATCTTTTTGAGCAAAAAGATGTTCAGATGCCTTTGATGTCTTCCAGGGAATTGAATCTTTTTCATTAAGAGAATTTTGTAAAGACTGGAATAAATGGCAATCCCAAGGTGCAATGTCTGGTGAATACGGCGGATAAACCAGAACTTCCCACCCAAGCTGTAACAGTTTTTGCCTGGTCATCAAAGAAACCTTGTGGTCTTGCGTGCTTATTTTCTTCCATCTTCAATATTAAATTGGTGATACAAAATTCACCAATTTTGATCAGTTTTTGTTTTAAATGCACGCTGATATGACAGCTGTTACAATACAATCTAACAAAATGGTGTCGAATGATGTTAAAGACACATAAGCACTACTTGAGCCAACGTACTAAAAAAAAGCAAATGAACTTTTTTTGGACAAACCAATATATGAATTACAGAAATCAAATACTCACTGATAAAATTCCTGTTAATTCACCAGGATGAAGCATTACAAAGGAACAGCCAATGAACCCAAGAATAAGAAAAAAAGTTAAACTTTCTGTGTAAAATAAACAAATAAAGAAACATTAATAATTACAAGAAAAAATAAAGAAAAAACAATTCTCTAATTTATATAGTTCAGTGATTGTCAGGAGACTCTAAGATTCTATAAATTATTTTCCATTATTTATGGCATTAATGCAGAAAAGTATGATGCTAAAAAGTATTGCTGAATGGACAATTTAATAAAAAATTTATTCATCTCCATTTTTTATTTCATTCCACGCACGTTAAGCCTATTTCGAATGGACAATTTGACAAATCAGATGAAACATTAGGGCAAACTATATATAATTACAATAAATTATCTTATTTTAATTTAGCTGAAACACTGAACACTTTCAGAATCCTCCTCTTTTATTACAGTAAATCCTCTGTCATCTGTTAGCAATCCCCTACCTGTTTCTTCATTTATGTCTCAGGAATTATTAGAAACAATTGTGTAATTTTTGATTTCCCATGAAGAATAAAGCATTCTTCGTGGAATTGTTTTCAGATAATTGAATAGAATATCAATTGTTTTTTTGTTTGTTTTTTTTGCAATGTAACAGTGATTTCTAATATGTCTGGTAGCATAGCTGAAGTACTGCATAGATAGTTACGAGGACTAAAGCAAAGAAAGTCCAGAATTGTTTCATGCCAAGGCATTCCTCAACATGAAAAAAGTAAAAAAGTAAGTTGCTTAATACAGAAACATTAGCAACAAACTTCATCTTTAGTTTGATTAATATTGGAAAAACTGAACATATATATTGTATTATGAAAGTAGAAAATTATAATTAAACAAAATTCTGTAATATTTTTTATGAAATAATAAGGCCATCTTTTTAAGACCTTAAAAATGATAATGAAATAATGGAATGAAATAGAAAATCAACA
>JAFIDM010012231.1:166934658-166945868 GCA_023159025.1 Thereuonema tuberculata
TGGTATTATAATTTATGTCAAACAAAACCTTTTATTTTCCAATACTATGATAGATATCATCTTCTTTAAGAATAATTTCGTAAATTTGGTTGATAATAAAGATGAAATAAAGTTTAACATCTTAGCAATTTACAGACCACCATCGAAAAGTATTAAATCTTTTAATACACAATATAATAAAGAAAAAAATTGATAATAGAATTCCAACTCTTATAGTGGCTGACCTAAACATTGACTTATTCAAATTGGAGAATAGTAATCCAGTATTAAACTATTCGAAAATTCTATTAACTAATGGCTTTAATAATTGTATTTCTGGCATAACAAGAAGTCAACAGAGCATTACTGGTAAATCAAACACATGTATTGATCATATTTTTTTTAATGACAATTCAGTAAAAACAAGAGGAATTATTTGTAAAGAAAACATATCCGATCACTACAGTACAGCTATAGACATTTTACTGTATTACAGCACAGCTATAGACAAATGAGATATAGCAATTCTCTTTGAATTCTCTTTGAATTTGTGTCAAAGAGAAGACAAATTAAAGCAATACATAATACAACAGAAATCAAGAAAAATTTAATAACATATAATCAAAATAAACTAATAAATAATTTAAAAAAATTTTTGAATGATAATACCATAGAGAATTTGATGAATCCGAACATATTATACAAGCAAATTATAAAAAACATAAATGATAGTAAACAAAAGAAAACAATAAATATTATAGAAAAAATTGATAGGAATAGAAAACACAAACCTTGGATGACTGAAAGCTTATTGAAAGAAATAAAAATTAGAGATAAGCTCTACAGAAAGCGTAAAAACAATCAACTAATATTATGTATAAACAAAATTATAAAAAGATTAGAAATAAAATAAATTCTATAATTAAAAAAACAAAAAGAAATTATTATTATAAAGAATTTTGTAACAAAAAAACTCATCCCAGGAGTGTTGGCTTATGATTCATAATGTTTTAGGAAAGGATAAAAATAAGTCCAATAATGTTGAATTAAATAAACTAATTAAACAGTCAACTGGTAATAACAATGAAAAAATGATTGCAAATAAATTTTGTAATTATTACTGCAACATTACTTCAAAAATAGATAACAAATGTAAAAAAACTGTTTTAAATGAAGATTACTCAAAATGGAATACTGTTAAATCTATTTCTCTGGAAAAAAGCCTTTATTTTCAGAAATTTAGTCAATCATTAATAATCTTAAAAATACTAAATCTGTTAGCATAGACGAAATACCAGTTTCACTTATAAAAAACAATAACGATATGTTTACTGTTATAATTACTTTACTTATTAATAGAATAATTGACAGCAAAAAATATCCAGAAGGACTAAAACTTGCTAAAATTGTTCCTATATACAAAAATGATTGCTTAAATAAAATTGAGAACTATCGACCTATTGCCATACAACCTATTATTAACAAAATAATTGAAACATATATGACAAATAAAATAAATAACTTTTTATATATATAAACTTGGTTCATGGCTTCAGGTGTCGCCTTCCGAAAGAATCTGCAAGTAGTCTATTCCAGGTCTTCCGATCAAGGGTCCATTCCTCTTCCAGACTTCTAATCCTCATTGCTTTTTTAATATCGTCCATCCAAGCCTTTCGTGGTCTTCCTCGTTTCCTTTTTTGATTTGTTTTGTAATCAAAAGCGATTTTGGGCAGTCTTTCGTCAGTCATTCTTTTAACACGACCAAACCAAATTAATTGTTTTCTTTGAAGATCATCCAAAATGTTTCCTTTTATTTTCATCATTTCTGTGATTCTTTCATTTCTTATTCTTTCTATTCTTGATACCCTGCATGATCTTCTTAGGGCATCCATTTCCACTGCCGCTAGTTTCTTTTTTTCTGTCTCCGTAATTCTCCATCCCTCTGCCCCATATAACAAGATGCTCTTTACAATAGAATTGTATATATTATACTTTCTTTTCCTAGAGACCTCTTCACTCCACCAAATAGAACTTAATAGTTTTATAGCCTTCCTTCCTTGGCAAATTCTGTTTTTAATTTCTTGTGAGTCTCTGCCTTCTCTATTAATGTCTACTCCGAGATACCTATAATGCTCACAGCTTTCTATTTTCATGTTATTATTTAGATTTAGGTCCGTCTCATTTCCTCCTATACATAGATATTTGGTCTTGCTAACGTTCATGTATAGTCCCCATTTCTCATATTCTTCCTTAATTGTTATCGTCATTCTCTCTAAATCATTTTTATTCTTTGCAATTATGACTTGGTCATCGGCGAACTGCAGAGTAAACATTGACGTTCCTTTCACATTAAGTCTCAATCCTCTGCAGTTTTCTTTCCAAACTTTTAATGCTGCTTCAACATAAATTTTAAAAAGTGTTGGGGAGATACAACAACCCTGTCTGAGTCCTTTATCTGTTATAAAGTCTTTTGATAATCTTTGACCTACTTTAATCTTTGTTTTTGATTGTCTGTAAAGTTCTTGAATTGCTCTAATAATATTTAAATTTATGTTAATTTCCTTTAATACATTCCATAATTTTGCGATTGGAACATTATCATATGCCTTCGGTAGATCAATAAACAGAAGATGAATTTGATTTCCCATCGTCATTTTCTTTTCAATAATTTGTTTAAGACAAAATATATTATCCATACATGATCTTCCTGCTCTAAATCCACTTTGTTCTTCACTTTCTTTCATTCTTATTTCTTCTTCAAGAAAATCTTTTAAAATTCGTCCATACAGTCTACTAAACGTTGCTGTTACAGTAATGCCACGGTAATTTTCACATTTTTGTCTGTCTTCCTTTCTTATAAATTGATGTTAAATATCCAATTCTCCACTCTTCTGGTGTTTCTTCTCCGTTTAAGCATCTTTCGAATAATTGTGTAATTAATCTTAGTAATTTATCTGTTCCATTTTTGATCAGTTCTGCTGATATTCCACCGGGACCACTTGCTCTTTGAACAAATAACTTTTAAAATAAACATAATATCATTCATGCAAATCAATTTGCTTACCAAAAAAATAAAAATACCACTAGTCTTTTAGAAACATTAAGCAATAATATCAATAACAATTTGAATAATAACAATTTCTCACTTGTCTTATTTGTAGATTTAACAAAAGCATTTGATCTAATAAATTACCAATTGCTTTTCAAGAAACTTGAAAATTTAGGAATCAGAGGAATTACATTGAAAATTATAAAAAATTATTTTAAAAATAGAAAGATTTGTGTATCTATAAATCAAATTAATAGTAGGAATAAAAAAATAAAAACAGGAGTTCCACAAGGCTCAATTTTAGGACCTTTATTTTCATTATTTATATTAATGATATTTTTATGCATATAAAAATAATCGCTAATTGCTCTATGTTTATTTATGCAGACGACATAATCTTAATGAAAAATGGAAAAAACAAGAATAAATCTGGGGGCACGGCAGTGCCCCCGCCAAGACGAGCCGAAGGCAGGAAGGGCACTACGTACCTTTACTGGAAGTGTTTCGTCGTATTTTTGAACCCTCATAGCTTCGGCCTGGATAATACTAGAGAGCTCAAATTTTCAGGATAAGATGCAGTTACCATACTAATGAAATATGCTAAGTTTCATTTATCTAGCTTTTATACTTTGGATTTTATTAAGATCTGAAATGCGTCGTACCCTCGATGCTTCGGCCTAAATAATACTGTGTAATAATGTGATTTCTTACAAAAGTGCAAACAGCTTGTATATACAAGTTGACCAATAGAAAAACAGAAAAGTAGGGTATTGAAAAAAAATCCATTTTTTAAATAATCTTAAAACTAAATTTAGTTGTAATAGATAATCCCACCCAAAACATTTCATGTAAAATAAGTTGCCAAGACTCACATGCTCATAACGCTTTCACTGTTAAAAAGTTATCAGATCTCATCTTACAAAAAGAAATGAAATCCCACCCAAAACATTTCATGTAAAATAAGGGGTTGCCAAGACTCGCATGCTCGTAACGCTTTCACTGTTAAAAAGTTATCAGATCTCATCCTACAAAAAGAAATGAAATCCCTTTTAACAGTGAAAGCATTATGAGCATGTGAGTCTTGGCAACTTATTTTACACGAAGTGTTTTGGGTGGGATAAAGTTTTACAAAATGATTTTAATGTACTACAGTGTTGGATACACGATAACAAAATGCAAATTAATGAAAATAAAACCAAATGTATGCTCATACATCCTAGAAAACAACTAAATACTTTTATACCAAAAATATACTATCATAATCACAAATGTCTACATGAAAATTTTTCTGAATGTAAAACATGCCACAAAATCACTAATGTAACATATTAAATATCTTGGCATAATTATAAATGATACATTTACATGGGATACACATATTAAACATTTATATGCTAAATTAAATACAATAACTTATATCTTTTATCATATACAAAATTTTCTAAAAATTAAAATGAAAATTATGATTTATTTTGCATTTTTTGACTCCCAAATAAACTATGCAAACTCAGTATGGAACAAAACATACAAAACCCATCAAAAAAAACTAAATAATCTTCAAAAAAAAATATTAAAATTAGTTTTTTCTTCTTGTAATAATAAAATCAAAAAAAATCGATGATGACCTTCTGATAAAAAGTAAAATACTCACACCACAACAGAAATTTTATTATAATTTGATAATTAGTAATTACTTCACTCTAATTCATAAAAGTTACATACCTAATAATAGTAATTACAATACGAGAAATAATCTTTACTTAAAATTACAATATCCAAAAATCTTAAATAGTTAGGGAGAGAATAATTCAATGTATCTATTAGAATCTGTTATTTACAAAATTGTTTTAAAAAATGTCAATGATTTTTCAAAAATTTCTTTATTAAAAAAAATTGTTAGAGAATGGCTTATAAAACATAACAATATACTGAATTACAAATAGATTTAATTTTTTTTCATTTTTTTCATTTTTTTTTTTTAAAGACATTTATACTCTCTTTATGTTTATTTCAGGCAATTTTGTAGTGCCAACTATTATAAACTATTATTATCGATCTTTATTTTTTAATTTATTCACTTTTTTATTTGACAGAATAATTATTTGCGTTTTAAAAAAAAAATGTATAATTAAGTAACATTTATTATATTGCCATGTTGCTGCTGCTAGGCAACCAGGGCAGGCAACTGTACAGCGACTGGAAGGAAAAATTAAAAGAAAAAAGTGGACAATTGAAATAAACAAGGAAATTATGATATGCTATTATCAATCAGACCCATCAAAAAGAGGATTCAAAAAAAGAATGCTTGAAATTTGGAAAGAAAAAGACCCAACTTCAGAAATAACTTTGCAAAGATTGATGGATCAACGACGTTTTATAATGAAAACTAAAGTTTTCACTGATTTAGAATTGAAAGAATTGGAAAGTAAAGCTTTGAACTTTAAGAATTATAACACACAAAATTCTGAAATTGGAAATAGTGATATCACAAATGTTACAAATCAAATACTAGAAATTGTATCAGAAATAAATCCATTGAATGCTAGTAGCGTTACTACTCATGATCATCTGGAAAATGATGATGCACAATACCATTCACCTCATACTCGAGGAACTGTGGAAATGGAAAAAATTATGGATTTAAATACTACTACAACTCAACAAACCCAAAGGCAGCAACAACTAAAAGAGAAAATTCTTCAGTTTATGCAGAATACAACTGAACGACAGCGACTTCCAGCTCTGAAACATACGAGGAAAGTTCAGTTAAAGAAATATTAAAAGATGCAAATTTTGCAATCGGTACTATCAATACTAACAATATTTCAGAAACAAACTTACTGATGTATAGCACAGCAGCAATGATAACAGCAGAATTAGATTACAAAATATCAAATGTCAGAAAAGAGTTTGGAAAACCAAAATGGAAAATTCGATTAGAGGAGAAAATCAATAAATTACGAACTGATATTAGTAACTTAAAGAATATGAAAGATGGCAAATTGAAAAATGAAAGAATTAAAGAAAATCTAGTGAAAAAATATTACTTGAACACCAAAACTGTTGCAGAAGTTTATGAAGAATTGAAACAAAGGGTTGTTGCAACTTCAAAAAAGATCGTTAGATATGAAGGACGTGTTATCCAGTATCAGCAAAACTCACAATTTAGAACAAATCAACACGTGTTCTATAGAAATTTAATGGGAGCTATAAATAGCAATTTTAATACTTCCCCAGATAAAGATAAAACTTTGGAATTTTGGAAGAATATATGGGATAACCCAGTAAAACACAATGAAAACGCAACATGGATTCAAGACACTTTTAGAGAAACAAAGAAGAAACAAATGGAAAACCTGATTATTACAAAAGAAATGGTTGTTAAGCAAATCAAAAAAGTCAAAAACTAGTCCGCTCCTGGTAAAGATGAATTATATGGATTTTGGCTAAAGCATCTAATCAGCCTACATGACAGACTTACAGGCCATTTCAATCATATTTTATAATCCTCATCAATTGAAGAATGGATGACATGTGGAAAGACATTCTTAATAATGAAAGACAAGACTAAAGGAGCAGTTCCCAGCAATTTTCGCCCTATTACATGTCTACCAACAATGTTCAAATTATTAACAGGAATATTGGCAAATTCAATTTATGACTATATGTCAAGAAATTCTTTGTATCCGATTGAACAAAAAGGAAATTGTAAAACTTCACGTGGAACTAAAGATCAGTTCCTGATTGACAAAATGATTCTTCTAAATTCAAAAAAGCGTAAAACTAATCTTTGTATGGCTTGGATTGATTACAAGAAGGCTTTTGATTCCTGCCATACAGTTGGATTCAAAAATCCTTAGAAATTTTTGGAATAAGTGAAAACATCAGAAATCTCTTAAAAGAAGCTAAATTTTGGAAAACAACCTTATTATCAAATGGACAAGAACTTGGTGACATCAGGCGGGGAATATTTCAAGGTGATGCATTATCACCATTATTATTTACTATTGCACTCATTCCCCTAACATCAATTTTGAAGAAAATATTCTTCGGATATGAAGTCTCGAAAGAAACTGGAAAAATTTCTCATTTATTCTACATGGATGATCTGAAATTGTATGGGAAATCTGAAAAGGAAATTACATTCCTTGTCAGATTTTTAATAAAGATATCACAATGGAACTTGGACTAGACAAGTGTGCTACACTTAACATGAAACGAGGAAAACCTCAAAAATCTGATGGGATAATATCTGAAAATGGGAACATCATCAAGTCCTTTAACTTTGAAGATTTCTACAAATATCTTGGAATACTGGAATCAAATGAAATACTAAATGCTCAAGTTAAAAAGAAAACAAGTTGTGAATACACAAAACGAGTACGCAAAGTTTTAAAATCAAAGCTAAATGGTGGTAATACTATCAAAGCCATTAACACCTGGGCAGTTCCTGTTATTAGATACACTGCAGGAATCATTGATTGGACACAAGCTGACCTGGATACTTTAGACAGGAAAATTAATGACCATGCATCATGCACTACACTCTCGAAGTGATGTTGATCGTTTATATCTTCCAAGGAAGGAAAGAGGCAGAGGACTTCTTCAAGTTAAGCAAAATGTGGAAGAGGAAAAACGAGGATTAAATGATTACATAAAAAAAAGCAAGGAAAAACTGCTGATTGAAGCCTGTAAGGAAAACATCTTGAAAGTTATCGGGACTAAATTGGATTATAAAAGAGAAACCATAAGACAACGATTTGAAAGTTGGAAAAACAAGCCTCTACATGGACAATATATAAAACAAATCTATATTACTAAAATCTTTTATTTCTCTGTCTGTCTGTCTGTCCGGCGCAATTTTCTGTGCGAATGGAAAATAGAAATAACTTTTACGATGAAATATCTGCAACGGGAATTGACCCTGCAACCTTCTGATCCGAAGTCGGATGTGTTATCCATTAGGCCATAGGGACTACAACTTTTTTTATATTGTTTTTTGACTTAAATCTCCGCAATTGTTGTGTTGTTGTTGTGCCCCAATGTTAGTGCAACAATGGAAAAGGTTTTTCATTTTTTATTGCCACGAGGAAGTCGACAAATTCAAAATGAGCATTATTGAACTTCAAAATAATGCGTTAACTGCTTTCTTTTGAATCGAGTTTTGTTAGATCATCTTAAATTTTATTTTCTTCTTATTATTACTTTTAATAATTGAACTGTAACTTATTAATATATTTTTGTAAAAACAACTAAACTTATTGATTCACGTATTTTTGAAATTTGTTTAAGCTTGCAACTATTTTGTTTTGTTGTACTTATTCCAATTTTATTATGCTTTAAAAGGAGATGGCTTGAAAAGAGTCTTCAAAACTTCAAAATGTTGCTTTAACCCCTTTCATTGGAATCGATTATTCTTGGATTATCTCATATAAACCCTCGTTTTATCATCGACAATCAATTAGTATCGAAATGGACAACGAGAGAAAGGATGAGATCTTTTCAAAGAAATGTCGTAATCTCGGCCATTCTTGACTACAGGTAAAATTTATCTAAAGTCTCCGCTAAAGAGGAAAATTTGTCTAATAATTCCCAGGGTTGTAAGGAACAACTCCTTATTGACTCTGTAATCCTGCGCCAGGCGCGCGCGAAGAATAGGAACTTACACATCGCGTACATCGACTACAAGAAGGCATTTGACTCAGTCCCCCATTCATGGCTTTGCACACTCTTCAACTCTACAAAATACACCCCAAGATCACGGCATTCTTAGCTGCCACGATGAAGAGTTGGAACACAACATTACACCTATGCACCTCTAACACCTCCATGACTACAGATCCCATTCCCTTAAGGAGAGGTATTTTCCAGAGAGACTCCTTGAGTCCTCTTTGGTTCTGCCTCGCCTTGAATCCACTGAGCCATATACTAGATAACACAAACACGGTTATAGGCTTACCACAGGCACCGTGACACCATATAAAATCACACACTTACTCTACATGGATGACATTAAACTCTATGCCACAAACAATGCACAACTTACTAATTTACCACAAGCCATCACGCAGTTCACCAAAGACATTGGGATGGAATTTGGAATTGACAAATGCCGCAAGTTACACATAATACGTGGGAAGACTTCGAATTTGGAGGGTTTTGAACAGGACCATGGTTTGCCCATCCAATCCATGGAAGAGGGAGAGACCTACAAGTACCTGGGCTTCCAGCAAGCGCGCGTCATTGACAACGCAAACATCAAAAATGCACTGAAGAACACATACCTTGCTCGAGTTCACAAAATCCTCAAAACACAACTCAACGCCAGAAATAAAATTAAAGCTATCAACATTTTTGCCGTTCCCACACTATCATATTCGTTCGGCATAATTCCATGGACAAACACCGAACTCGAAGCACTACAACGCGCAACACGCACTACATTCACGAAACACAACATGCACCACCACAAGTCCGCTACGGAAAGGATGACTCCTCCCCGCAAGGAGGGAGGCCGAGGACTTATCAACCTCATCATTTATACGAAAAACAAGTACATACACTTAGGGAACATTTCCACCAAAGAGCAGAAGACTCCTCACTCCACTCAGCCATTGTCAAGGCTGACACACACCTCACACCCCTGAACCTCGAAAACTCTTCTCCAACACTCACCACCCCTGACACCCACACTCAGCAGCTGCGTGAATCATCGGCTCGTAAGGAACTCCATGGCAGACATTATCACGAACTCAGCCAGCCTCATGTCGACATGGAAGCGTCGAACAGATGGCTGACGAGTGGTGAGCTGTTTGGGGAGGCCGAAGGGTTCATGATCGCAATACAGGACCATGTCATCTCCACACGCAACTACAAGAAACACATTCTACACGATGCAAACACACATGATGACAAATGCAGGAAATGCCACACTACGCATGAGACGATCGACCACGTAATATCAGGCTGTCCCCTTCTCTCTCAAACAGACTACCTCCACCGACACAATCAGGTAGCATCGATCGTTCATCAACAACTAGCACACAAACATTCACTTATTAAGAGCATGGTCCCGTACTACAAGTACATACCACAAAGCGTATTAGAGTCACCCTCATATAAACCCTACTGGGACCGCCCCATTCACACAGACAAAACCATACATCACAACAGACCAGACATCACACTTGTTGATAAGGTCAACAAACAGACCTATCTAATTGATATTGCAGTGCCTATCAGCAAGAACATACAGAAAACTCACGCAGACAAGATCAGTAAATACACTGATCTAGCACATGAGCTCCAGAAGCAGTGGAGGCAGGATCCAGTACGTGTTGTACCCATCGTTCTGTCTGCCACTGGTCTGGTGCCTCACACATTGCACCATAGTCTCAGCACACTAGGACTTCACAAAAACACTTATGCACAACTGCAGAAGGGTGTAGTACTCAACACTACACGCATAGTTAGGAAATTTATGGACACAACCACACATCCCTAATCATTCTCGCACACGTCTTTACGCTTGGCAGTATGTGCTTTGGTCCTTGAGCCGCCATATTGTTTTTGCTGGGGAAACCCAAGGTTTGAAACATACAAACATAATAATAATAACAAGGTTTGAAACATATAACAATAATAATAATAAACAAATGTTAAATTAAAGTAGGCTTTAGGTTCTTTCAAGAACTTCTTGTTTTACTTTGTAGTGGTTAATTTTTGTTTAAAGGATATAATTTAAAAACGGATATAAAGAAAAAAATTTTTTAAGAAAATGTGTTACAAAAAATTGTATTTATTGAACCTGAATTCAATTTAGTCCTAAACAAATAATATGAATCGCGCTATTCATATTATTTTTATTCTAATTTTTGACAGAATCGAAGAATTTAACATCTCTTAATGGTATTTATAACGATTATTATTATATATATAATTCTTCTTTTAACAAAGATATGCCATTTTGACAAATGATGTGTTTTGTACATTGCTCATTAAAATATCTCCTATAATACAATTCGACCGTAATAAATTGGATTTTAGTCATATGTGACCTTACAGTTGACAACACAATTGACAGGATATACTTCCTATTCTTCCTTCTTCACCAACATATATCAGGAATACCAATCATTATTTGGAATTTATAAATGATAAATCCATTCAAACATCAGTTCTC
>JAFIDM010012231.1:166950439-166973980 GCA_023159025.1 Thereuonema tuberculata
GCCAGCAATAGATGACTTCACCGTTATTTGAATATCACCTGGTCTTCATCTTATTAAAGACTTTTAATTATTAATTTAATGTCAATTTTTTTTTTTATCTTGTAACTTCGCCTGAAGAAATCAGGCAAAGCGCTAATGAAATCGATAACGTCATATTTTGTAATTTTGTATTGTCAGTCTGGTGCGTTTGGCTTAATTCTATTATGTTATATATTGTCTGTCTGGCCTGTTTAATTACATATTAAGTCTGTTCTATTAGAAATGACTCAAGAATCCTATTTTTTTTTTTATCCTATTGAATGGAAATGATGGAAGAAAATGATTCATCAACAGCTAACAACTTTGGAACCAGTCACAAATTGAGGCAAAAATAACAACATTTAAATTTAATCTAATTTGAAATAACAGTTATTTTTCTTAATGCTTTTCTTTTATTATTTTGTGAAACATCCTTCTTCTGAAATCAATTACTAATTTAATTAATTGCTAAAATTTTAAAGTTAAGGGGCTGATTGGATTCCAATAGGGTAATAAGTTTGCGAAGGACTTTTATTAATTTCCAACATTTACAACATTGACTGTGTTTTGATTGCCACATTAAAATTTTCACACTAAAAAAAATAAAATCATGTAGGGGAGACTGGGGCCAAGTGGACCTAGGGGCAGAGTGAACCGTTGACTTTAGTAATTCGAGTAGACGCTAGAATGTGCCAAAAATCGGAAAGAAGGTTGGTGCCATTGTGGCGCTGCTACCACAAAAGCGTCAGTGAATTCGGCCTTCTGGTGACAGTGAGGTGATCGATTGTTTTGTTTTTGTCCAGGTAAGTAAATGTTTAGTGTTGTTTTTACTTTAATATTGCCGTTTAGCGATGCATTGAATAACATAACCGTAATATTCATATTGAAGGTGGTAATCTAAAGATCATTTTAAGCTGTAGTATGAATTGAATACTTAAAGTAGTCGATAGTTACAACTGAAGGAAACGCCAAAAAGGCGATGGGGCAGAGTGGACTGAACGACACGGGGCACCAGTGGACCAGTGGGCCACTCTGCCCCGCTGTTTTTACAACAAAATATTTTGGCACTATACATTATATTTTTTTTCTTTATTACATATTTATTAGGCCTATTATATTATATTATTACATATTATATTTTTTTATATATTTTTTTAGGTAGGTTGTGTGTAGCCTATATTATTAAAGGATATTACCCCTTTAGTAATTACTCTCAGCAAGTACCGTAATAGGGGAAGACTTCGTGCGAAGGCATCTTATCTTCGAAAATAGCCAATTTACACATTTAACTGTTATTAAATTCTAATTAAAAACTATGCAAACTGTCACGTTGTGGAATTGGCAACATGACACGATTAAAATCTTGGTCTCTGATGGAATATATTGTGATCTTTAATAATTGTATTGTTGTAATTATGAATTTGAATTTTTGTATTTGGTAAAGTCCTGAATATTATTATTGTGATATTTCATGGTTAAATATTATTTTAATGGTTTGAGCTTATTTAGAAAACAATATGTGCGAAAGAAAAAGAAAAACTTCGAAAAAAAAACTGTGCGTTGATTGAGTGATCACGTGGTTTTATCTGTTTCGTTTTCCGGTGGGAACAAAAGGAGAAACGTTAAGTACACTCTGGCGGGAAAAATCAGATCAGTTGATGAATCTGAAACACACGGGCAAAAAGTACACCCAATCAGTCTAAACATTTCAGGAGAGGGAGCGTATTCTAAAACACAAACAATTACATCCCTAAGTGAACTAATACAATTTTCAGTAAGTGAAACTCTACATTAAATATAAATTCTATACACACTTTGTTACATTAGAAAGCATTAAAAAATGGCATAAATAACAATATAATCTTAATAATCTCAATAGAGAACAAAAAAAGGTCAACGGCAATACTGACGGATACGCCAGTAAAAAAAAGCTCTGCAAGAAGACCAACGAAAATCCAAAGAAAAAAAAAAAAGAGTAGCAACGAAAAACATGACTCGGCCAACAGTCTCTAAAGCAACATTAAACAAAAAAACAAATAGAAGAAAGGCAAAGGGATAAAGAGGAAACTATTACAGATGATTAGTGATGATGAAGATGATGAAGATGCTGTGTGCCTCTCCTGTTTGAAGAACTTTTAAAAAAGCAAACCATGGCAGGAGTGGATTCAATGTATGCAGTGCAAGAGATGGGCCCGTATTTCCTGCGTAGTCAGTGATATTCGAGGTTTATTTTACAAATGCCTCAACTTCAAAGAAGATTTCTCTAGTGAAAGTGATTAATTAATTCAATGTAAACCTATTTGATATTATTCATTTACGACTTTCAACTGCATAATGATTATTTTAAATTTTCATTTGAATATGTAATACCTTTGGTAGTCTATGTTAAGCTAAACTTTATTTCATGATATCCTAAATGGCATGTTATTTTATATTCAATAAAAATCTTACTTTAAATGTTGTTATTCTTACCCGGACCAACCTGCCCCATGGGGTGGTCCAGCCTGCCCCGTGGTCGGGGCAGGTTGGACCACTCTACCATTTTTGCTTTGCGAATTAATACCAATTTTATTTATGAATATAATGAAATGAAATCAAGTATTTACATTCTTGAATAGTTCCCAATTCTGACAAAAATAAATGCAATGGAAAATTTCTTAACAAAATAAAAAAAAATTCAACAAAAAAAAGTGGACCGCTCTGCCCCGGTCTCCCCTACTGACCATGTGGTCTTGTTTCCAATTAAGTAGTTTAGTTACATTAATAAATAAGGTATCATATCCATTCAATCAATATAATTTAATAGTATTACAGCAATGGATCTCTCGAGATATGGAATAAAAAAAATCGTTTATTAATTATCTTTATTGTAAGGTCTCATACAGACTATGAATACATTGTAGGCTATCTTTAACTATGTTCCATATCTTCAATTTTATCTTAGAATCGATAGAATCATCTCCATTTTCTTAATAACTGCAGTTCTAAACAGAATGTCATATTTCTACTAAGAAAATAATTACTATGGTATTGTATTCTTTTGAGAAAGAATTGCAGTTCCTAATTTGAACGGTTGAGAAAATGGAGTTAAAATCGTAAATTTTGTCGGTTTCTCAGAAACAAAATGAAGTTTTTGGTCAAAAATTTAATCAATAATCTAATTATTTTTTGGATTTACACATATTGAATCACAACAGATGAAAGATCAGATCCTCAATAAATTATTTAATGGTTTATTTCTATCATTTTTGTAAATCTTTCTCTGAATAACCTCTAATTATCACTGCATATTCCAATGCTGTAGTATTTTTTGTTGGCTAGTTGCACAAAATATTCTTATTTCTATTTTTTTTATTAAGAAAAACAAATCACGAAGACTTGACTCCTACCTTAGATCCATTATTGTACCTTAGCATTTCAATTAAGTTTTACAAAGGTTATTTGTTGCAATGTTAACAAACGATTATTACTTATTACAAAGAAGTTCTGAAATGCCTAAAATAACTCATTGTAATATCTTTTATTTTTTATTTTTTTTTTGTAAAAATATTCTCAGACAGAATAATCAAACAGCAGACAGTTACTTCCGTCTTGACTGGAAAAAGCTCTGCGTTTCATCAAACCTTCGAATGTTACGAAGAAAATTACGTTCTTGTCGGGAATTAATGTAATTTTTTCTACTTTTCAGAGCAGTGTTGGGCTACTTAGCTGCGCTTGAGTTGTCTGCTTGAGAAGCAAGTGATCAAGATGTTTCCATCCACTTCAAATCAGTCTTTATTTTATTGCATTTTGTGGAAATGCTCTCGAACGAGAGAGAGAGAGACAGGTCCCAGTTAGCAGCCATTAACTTCGGGACCAATTCTCTTTGAAAACAAGCAACAATGGTGAGATCCGCGAATGAACACTACACCCACACTAATCCGTATAATTGCGAGACAAAATTCGCTCACCAAGACCAGGTAACGATTATTGAGAAAACCTCAGTTTGATAAGAACAACGGTACAGTGTCTAGTAACGTCTTTAAAGAGACTAATGACAAAGAGAGGAGTAATAATATTCAAAGCACGTAGAAGAAAATAAAACATCATTCTAAATTTTAATAATTCAAAAAACAATTATAATTTTTATAAGTAATAAAATGTAAATTGAAAGGTAAGACATAGAATTTTTCTCTCTTACTACGAAAATGTGTAAAAGACATAGATGAGATGTCCATATGGATTGGAACAATCCAATAGATAAGCAAAGGCTTTAAGAAAAGATTAGTCACTTCTTGATACTAAATTACGAAAGCAATATGCAGGATCCTCCCACTTTCTCTGAAACTACGGTTGTACAATTGTTCATTTCATGTCTGAATGAGCTCAGTACTTGATTCATTGTGATTAAGAACAGCTTCTGAATTTACTCGTTTATTTTTGAAAGCCCGATTTTCAATAGCCGATTTTTTATTTTTAGCGGCCCCAAGGTTACAGCTTGCCTGTAAAACCGCTAGGGACCGCTCTTGCTTTTGTCCTGTCTGTATCTCACGCTCTGCAGCGGCCGAACGGTTAGAGATATTAGAATGAAACCTTCACCATTGTGCTCAGCATCAAAAAGTACGTGACCACGTATAAAAATCAGACCTTTAGAACCACTCCCTAAGGCGTTTTCTGTCATTTAAAGGCGTTTTTAAAGAAAGACAACGCCTGGGGGGGGGGGGGTCAGAGAGTGGTCGTAGACGTCTGATTTTTTCATGTGATCACCTACTTTTTGATGATGAACACAATGGTGAAGGTTTCATTCGAATATCTCTAATCGTTTCGCCGCTACAGAGTGTGTCATCCAGACAGCATAAAAGCAATGTTATCGGCCGCTTGGTTACTGCTTGCCTGTAAAACATAGGGGACCGAAACCTTCACCATTGTGTTCAGCATCAAAAAGTAGGTGACCACGTCCAAAAAATCAGACCTCTAAGGCCACTCCCTGACCGGAAGTTGGGGGTCAAAAGTCGTCACTTCCGACAAACTTGTGTTTATAAAAGTTTGTTTATAAAACTGTGCATGTTATTGGACTGCTTTGCTTTTGACACTGTCTAAAAGCATTAATTATCTTGTTTATTTTTAAATACATCTTTCAGTCAGATGCAGTAACAAGCATTCATTTAGGATTTTTTGAAGTCGCTTTTTTTCATTGATGTATGCCTTGTTTTCTAACAATTTTTTCACACTATGTTAATTTTAATTACGTGTATTAAAAAAATGCACACGTTAGGAATTTAGTAAGTCCTTTACCTTTTTCTCTCTCTCTTCTGCTTTCATCCTTTCCTCACCTTACTTGCTTGGATAGATACATAGTAATCTTGTATTAGAGAATCGTCGCAGATGATGGTATATAATGTTTACACTACGACTTTTTTTTATAAGATTTTAAAGCCACACTTACTGTGTGTTATCAAAACTATTACGTAAGAAATTTTACCTACTACTAATATACATAAAATTAAAATTACGGTGGAATTTTCTGGTCTTATAGCCTCTGATCGTGGGCGTATCGACATCTCCCCGCTGGGCCCATGTAAAAGGAGAGCCGAAATCCCAGACCACAATCTCACCCATGCCGTTACATTATCAAATAAAATAATCTTAATAAAACTTGTTTAATTCCTCATGTATATGTCGTTAACTATATATTAAAATTCTTTAATAAAATGTATTTGAAATTAAGACAACAGATAAACAAAGTTTTAGAAATTAATCAAAATATACTTTTATTTAACAAACGAACAAAACAAACAAGGCAAACCCTCCTTTCCCGCTTCATTAAGATTTTACCCCTTCCCTTAACCCCGTGGTGCACCACAACCAGACTTTAAATATAAATCAAAGCAATGAAACTACATAAAAATAATGATCTACAAAGTAATCATTTTAAAAACCATTACAAATTACAATAGTGCTTTTCTTACCAAATTATATAATTATTTTCCCTTTTTTTATATTACTGATGTAGAACAAAGCTTCAGTCCTGAACTTTAACATAGAATGAAACAATTTAAACCAAAATGTCTCTTTGAGAGTTCTTATTTTCACACGATGGTCGACAACCTGGAGAACACATTCACACTGTTATTTAATCGCACGGTTGGCTTTCTTTCGGCTCGGCTTTTCAACACGCCGCCTTCAACTCGGTTCCCGCCCGAGGAGAAACAAACAAAAGTTCGCACAAAGTCTGGTACGATGATTAGACACTAATCCGACTTTAAATACAATAGACACTGCTCACTTTCTTTACACTTCGCACATATATTCGAGGGAGGTTATTCACTAGTAGAACATTATTTCTATGGAGCTCGTAACTTTACGCACGCACAATTCTCGATGACCAGCGATGGCCTAGGAACGCAGACCTCATGCGGGGTTCCCGCCTGACGGATAGCGATACCCCTATCCAGCAGGTTTCGCCAGCCGTACTCCGGTCAATCCCCGCGCTACACTTCTACTGGTATCTTTTGGGAATGTGTTGCTTGTCTTTACGTTGACCAGTTACTGTCTTTTGTTGCGGCGTTTCTATCGTCTTAGAAACCCGAGTAGTCGTCGGAAGTTTAGCGTCTCATCGCCGGCGATCTCCGCTGTTGTCTCGGCGTTCGCCGCGTTGAAGCCATTCATCTCCGGCCGATGACTTTCAGTTACGCCCGTCTACACTCGTTCGGTAAGCTCCGGTTTTCCATCGGTCTCAAAACGTCTTCACCTCCATTCTCAACGCATGTCTGCTGGGTCGGCCGTCCCTTACCCATGCCAACTCCGCCCGGTCGGCCGCTCCTCGCCAACGCCCTTACGGGACGTCGGTTCGGAAGCATCCGACCTCCACGGTTCCAATAGGTCAACTCTCCTTCATCTCCGGCGGGTTCACTAACTCTCCTTTCCCGCCGAAACGAACATGTGATCACCAATAACGAATGATCAGTTATAAAACTACACTCATGTGACCCTAAACTAAAATGCTGTTCCGTCAATAAAATATCCCTCTCGGGAGTGTGGTTATTAAAAACACTCGCCATCGCAGCTGCTCTCATTTAACTCAATTAACCAAAACATTCCACAAAATATAAATAAGCTTACAAATTAAAATTCCTCAGACAAACTATGGGTTATATTACAAGTGGAAATAGACTATTTTAACATGGTATGAAAATTGAATCGTTTCATATTAAAAATATTAAGCAACTCGACGATTTTCAAAATGACACTCTCCTTTACTAGTAATATTCAACGAAATAAATATAAATATTTAAAAATCATGTCCGGGGCATTCTGCACTGTGACAAAACTCTAAACACAATTGTTATTTCCACAGACTTTAATTGGGAAAAAAAGTAAAAAAAATAACATTAAATTTTCATCTAAGCTGAGGTGGAATTATAAACTTGAGTATTCCACATCATCTTAATTTTGAATACTCAAAATTAGGATATATTCGGAATATTACAATCTTTTTTGCTATCAGGGGATGGTATTTTTATTTCCATAACAATGAGACCTACAGGAATTTTATTAGATCTATATATATATAGCTTTGCATGAACATTCCTTTCACACAGAGAATATTTTAAATGAGCATTTATTCCTCTTCCTCTTTTCTTTTAACTTCCTTTCCTTTCAACAGCCGTAACTGCATCAATTAAACAAATTTTGTAGAATACCTCATAGCGTGGTTTTGAATTTCATTCGTTTCATGGTAATAAAGTTTCGTATTTTCTCCATTCCTAGGCATTGCATTCAGTGATGTATTCTCTTTCAATGTCAAGAGAAGCTGTAATTATTTATAAAATGTCACAAATTTTCAAATTACAATTGGCAATGTTAACTGATTCCTCAGTCGTGTTTTGTTAAAGAACTTTAAATTGATGCTTTCTGCATTGCTGGTTTTTTTTCTTGGAAACCACGATAAAAGATCGAATGGATAGACAGCTTTTTGATATCTTTTTATTTTTCCTCGTCTCCAGATATTCTACAGCAATATAAAATAAGTATAGATAATAAATACAGAAACTCTGCACGGAGAAAATAAATCACCAACCTCAGAAGAATGAAAGAAATGCAGTGCAAAGGAACAAGTATTCTTCTAATATACAATAAAAAGAATTGCTTCTTTACTTTTTAATGTGGGAAAATTCCTCTATTTACATAAAATATCCTTATTGTTTTATTACAATTATGAGACATCATCTACTTGTTGGGTAGTTATCTAATCACATTTCCGCTGATTTCAGTTATTTATTGTTTGTTATTACAGGCTGAGAAGACATTAAATATGTTGTTATATTCAGTACTTTTTCATCTGAAGCTCTTTGATCCATGTTTCTCTAGAATTTCAAAGATTTCAGTACGTGGAGCCACTAAGGAAACAACAGCGACAGCTCAGGAGACAGGAATAGCCAATGAGTTTGAAGAGATATACTCTTACAGGAAAACAACGAGGCTCCATTTCGAAGCTGTAGCACCGAAACTCTTTAGGATTTTAAAGTATTTGTTGGCGCTCTTTTATTCCCTACGGCTTAGGAGATGGCACAGCTCAGTTACCATACAATCATCTATCAGTTCTCCTTTCTTGTTTTCGTTTTTCATATTGGAGCTGCTGAACATAGAAATAATGAATCTCTTTTTAATTTGTACTTCAAATATTTTCAAAAATTTCTACTTTTTTTGTATGAAAAAAAGCTAAGAATTTATTGATTTTAATCTCAACTAAAACTATATCTAAAAAGGCATAGACCCAAAGCGTTTCTAAATCAATGTCTACTATAATAATATGGAATTTAATCTCCACTAAATTTAGTTGTTACTGACAAAGTTCAACGACATACTTTCTAAAGATAATGCTTTAACTAAAACAGCTTCCAAAATGGTTTTGGCTTCCAATCAACTTACAACTAGCTTCCTTAACTATCTGTATTTTTACGGCTTTGTAAAATTACCTCGAGACACATAGGAGAACTATGTGAAATCAAACTGAGTTTGTGTTAATAGCATTACCGATGGCAGCTTCTAGTCATTTTGGACACTTATACTTCCTTTAATCACCACATAAATAAGTTATTACTCACAACAAAACCTGCAACACTCGTGCCAATTCACTAAGCCAAAATATTGCCACGGGAAATTCTTATTCGATCATTTATGTTGAAGTTAGATTAATTTATTATGCAAGTCGTAATGAACTCCATAAAGCATAAGTTTCAACTTTTTTCCTACTTCAATATAAACCTTATAAATTTTCAAAACTTTTATAGCACGCATTTATTGTTATAACACTATTACATTTTTTTAATATCTTTTATTCGTTTTAATTTTAATAATAAATTTCAAATATTTCCTCCAACTATAAATATCGTTTCTTGGAGTCATTTCATTTAATAAAAATAAAATACAAAACGGAATTTTGATTCACACATTCTCGATCACTGTATGAAGTATCTATGTCGTAAGCAGTTCTGACATTTTCACTCAGCCTATTAACCTTCAAAATTTACATTTGGAATTTAGTTAAAAAAAAGGTATTCGATGAAACTTAAATATTAACAATTGATAACGTACATTGCTTGTTCAAAAAAAATATTATTAGGAAATTAATTTTCTATCGATATTATATTACCAGTTACCAAAAAAATTCCACAACATTTTTCAGAATATCTGTTTTCGGTATTCCTTGATCCATTGGAAATTGGTCACTCAATAAAAAACAAAATTATTTAAATTTACAAAACATTTTTCGTGATATTTTAAAATTTTTCAATTATTTCCTGAAATATATTTGTAAAATTAATTTTTACAGCAAATTAATAATGTTGAAGACTTTTATCATTTAATTCTGAATGTGGCCACTAATAAATAATAATTAGAACTTTTTAATAAATTATTATTAAAAATTTTTAACGAGATTTCAAATAAATTAATAATAATTACGTAAACGTACATCGAGCGAAAAAAAATTATGATGTTCTTTCGTTCGATTTTTGATTCTTGATCTAATTCGAAGTGGTTTCCTTCAAGTCTTACTGGCATTTTTTCTAAAGGCAGTAATTAAAACCTCCCTGTTAGGAGAAAGATATGTGATTTGTTAACATTATTCTGTGTTTGACGCTCGACTGGGACGCCTTTATTGCTAAAGTAATAAACAAGACAACTATATAAGTTATTTCTACTTTAATTAAATTAAAAATATCCAAATTTTAAAATTTGGCACTACAAGCTGAGGTTTAACCAAGCAATAAAATTCTTCATTATAATATTCTGAAATGATCTTTTCTCCTAACTAAGCCTTTTAAATAAAAAAGGAATTATTTAGACTAGGAATAATGTTAAGTAAAAGCCATAATGGATATTTACATACACACAAATACTTAGATAAAATACCCACAAGCTACCTAATAGATCTAACTAATTCCATATTATTGGAATAGGGGTATTCCATATTTTTTTTATAAATAAAATTTAAACTCATTATAAAAGAGTATTTCATAGTTTCCAAATTCTTCTATCAACTTTCTCCTTTTCATCTTACTATATTAAACAAAATACACAATATCTCCATCAAATAGTTTATTTAAAAAACTGTGCGAATTTTCGGGATGATAATATTGACGCCATCCCTTCTTCAAGCGAAAAGAACAATAAAATAATTCTTCGGAATAACCAAAAATACAAAATAAATATGAAAACACTTTGAAACAATTCACAATGGGGAACAATTGTCATATTGAGCTAAAATTATTTTCTGAGAGAAATTAACATAATATTAATGTGGTTAAAATTTTATTTCAATCCGTCGTTTATAAATAGCGGAAATTTACGCTTAAAGTTTGGCTTTTAGCCACGCCTCCAAAAAGCATTGTCACGTGGTCGTGACGTCAGAACTCCCTGTCAACAAGTGAGTCAGGCAGGCGTGAAAGTTCTTACTCAAGTTCATTGCTTTTTTTTCAAATGGCGTCTGTGAAACTTTCACAGGAGTTAAAAGATATTATAAATATTATATTATTCCAATGTGTAAAAATACAAGCGTCACATCGCCAGACAAAATTGTTAATTCCGTGCCGAAGAATGCAGTAAGAAAAGAAACACCGCTCGCCGAAAAATCTAATTGTATTGTCTGTCAAGATCACTGTAATGTATTACAAAATAACTTATGTTTCTTTTAAAATGTGCATGCTATTAAATAATAATTAAATTATTTCTTACAATGGATTTAATGGTGACTGCCAATGCATTACTCGGAATTATTTAAATTGTTCTCTGATATGGCTGAAATTATTTTTAGTATGGTTTTAAAATGAAATAAATACTCAAACATTTATTAGTATTTTTTTTTGTTATAAAATACGTTAAAAAGCTAAAAAATACTCAGTGATAAACGCAACAAAAATTAAGATTGAACATTGTTGTTTCGTAGAGTACACCATTTATATTTTCGGTCAATTAGAGAATAGTTTTATATAGAAAAGATTTAAAATTATATTTTCTTTTTAAATTTATTTTAAAAATAACTTCTAAATTATGAAGGTTATTAACGTGCGGAAAGTAGCAATAATAATGTGTCCAATACCAATAATTTAGAAATAACTTCTAAATTCTTTTCCTTTTTTGCCGTGTTTTGCTAATGCTGAATTTTTTTTTTTTTTTTTTTTTCAAAAGAAGCAAAGAAATGTTTTTTAGTTCTCATTTTATTTATTAAATTTGAATCGATTTGCTTTTAAAGTATGAAAATATACATTTGCTTTTAATTTGTTTATTTGCGGGTCTCACCCGTAACGCTGCAACGGCAGTGGCCGGCGGGTAGTCGCCTTAACAAGACGGGTCAGTGTATTCGGAGGCCCCGGGCGCTCAGAAGTTCCCGTGGTTGACGAAATCGGTCAATTTTGATGACGTAATGAAAGATTTTGTGAAGTAAAAAATTATGTAGTATTTACAGTATACTCGGTGTATATTATACGTATGTGTTTTATTATTATAAAACTTTGAAGTACATATAAATACATTTTTTTTTGGCCCCGTGATGCCTTCGCAGCTGAACATAGCCTATAGCAGAATCGTCTTACGAAATTCCCCCACATCTAAAATTATATAAATGAAACGTTTAAAGTTTTCATGAAGTTTTACACAATATTTAAAAATCAACAAGTCTTTATCTTTGCTTGCTAAGAGAGTATTGATTGCCTTTGAGTTTTCATGCCCTTTATATTTCGGCGAAAACGAAATCTTCATTTCCAGCTAAAAAAACTGGCAATCATTAGGGAATCTACCATCGGTAAATTCCCTGAATTGCCCTTGACAAAACTGGGATCCAGCAGAGGCATATCTGAAAATTGAATAAAACACAAAAATCGGGAAAGTTTTGTGTTGATCAGACTCACGGTCGGAAGAAATGACCTCACACCAATCACAGAGCGTTTTCGTTTTGATGACGTCGTGACACAATTCTGGGTGTGTTCGCAGGCCGATATCTTGAAAAATACTTCAAATTGAGCCGAGATTTTTAGGATGGTTAACTTTTGAAAGTAAATTAATGGAAATATAAGGTCAAATATGATTTTTATTTTTCAAAATTGTTCCCCATTGTTTTTACAATACGAAATAGAAAATAAGCTCTTTCATTATTTCACAATTTTTGAAAAACAAATATTTAACAATAAATCCAAATAAACTAACAATGTAATATCACATTAGATAAATCAATTCTTGTTTACAATAAGATAACTGACATATTTTGAATCAATTAATTTAACCAATAATCCAATAATCAAAAAAACATTTCAATAATGAAATTCGTCAATATTTACAACTTTTTTAACATCTTTTTTAATTAAATTCTTAACTAACATTATCGTAGAAGGGTCCACTTTAGCACCTTCATATCTATTAAAATAAATCCTCTCGTACATTTTATTACGCAACTTTCCAATATTTTTCTAAGACTTAAATCTGATTCCTTATATAAGATTTTGAGATAATCATTCATAACGTGTCCCTTCCTGATATAATGTTCTGCTATATCTGACACGTCCCTATTGGCATTTTTTAAGGCATTACCGTGCTCAGACATGCGCTCTGACATAGTTCTTTTAGTCTCTCCTACATAAAATTACCCACACATTCTACAATCCACCCTGTATACTATTCCCATTTCATATTGCCTATCCATTTTATTTACTTTTTTACATAATAATTTTTTAATTTTGTACTGGTATCTGAAACCAACATCTATATTAAAAGACCTACAAATATTCCTCAAAACCATGCTATTATCATTAATATATGGAATAAAAACTTTATTTGTAAAGTTTCAAATCTCTTTTATTTTAAAAGTATTATAATCATTAATTTGTTTCTTAATGAACTTTTCAGAGTAATCATTTTTCTTTATTAATTTTGTTATATCATCAATTTTTTTCAAATAAGTATCTTGTTTGCTTGTATTCCTCTCAATTCTCCTTATAAACGAAAGGAGTTATCTTATTGTAAACAAGAATTGATTTATCTAATGTGTTATTATATTGTTAGCTTATTTAGATTTATTGTTAAATATTTGTTTTTCAAAAATTGTGAAGTAATGAAAGAGCATATTTGCTATTTCATATTGTAAAAACAATTGTGAATTGTTTCAACGTGTTTTCATGTTTATTACTATTTTGTATTTTTGGTTATTCCGAAGAATTATTTTATTGTTCATTTCGCTTGAAGAAGGGATGGCGTCAATATTATCATCCCGAAAATTCGCACAGTTTTTTAAATAAACTATTTGATGGAGATATTGTGTTATTTGTTTAGTATTTCATAGTGTCAAGTTTTATTAAAACATTAAAAAGTAAAGAAAAAAAACCTTAAATTTTAAACATTTGATTAAAAAAAATTGATTAATAATGGAAATACTACAAGTTAACTAATTTTAAAACTTAAGAATGAAGGACTAAAATGAACCAAACTAAAATTGAAGGTTTAATAGCAAACATTTAAATAAATTAACTTAACAATTTGAAACAACGTATTTAATGCTTGAGGTTGATACAGTGTCGTATTTTCCGTATTGGATTAATTGAGTAGACTTTTTGCGAAGAGGACACAATAAATCAATAAAAAAAAACACCGGAATATAAAAGAGAAAAAAGTAAAAAGTTCTAGTAAAAGGGTTGACAAGAGTACACAAGATATTACTTTAAAAGCCTATTAAAAAAAGTAATAAAAATCATTCAGCTAAAATAAGATTGGCATCGTGTGCTGCGCCTTCACTCAAAATGGCGTCCTCACCAATGGCGCATCTAGAAAGACTCACCCTCTACCTAAGATGAAAGAAGAATCAAGTATTGCTAACATCAAAACTGATAAAACGTACACAGAGTACTGCAGTACGTATTAGACAAGTTCGATCTATTGATGTTAAAAAAATAGAAAGCAATTGCTAGATGGAGACACGTGATCGTAGCTTCATAAGTAAAAATTTTATGACAAAAAAATTAATTTGAAAATTAAGGACTCAATTAACTAAAATTGTTATTTATCGATTAAAATAATTAACATGAGAACTGTTTTGCTTTTTAACTGAACAAATTTCCATAAATTTGTTTATTATTATTATTATTACTATTATTATTATTATTTATTTTTTTTTGTTCGCGAATGGGCCCCAACGGACCACGCGTTAGCCCTTCCTGACAACGTCAGAACAAGGCTAGGAAATCAGAGACGAGAAAGAATGTACTTTCTCGTCGAGGATACACCTGAGAGAGTAAGTCCCAGGGGGAAACGGACGAAACACAGAAGAAGAAAGAAACATCCATGCCACCACCGGGATTCGAATCCGGGAACTAGCGCACTGGCCACAACGACAGACCGCCGTCTAAAGCGCACGGCCACGCCAGCACGGCATTATTATTATTATTATTATTATTATGTTGGTATGTTTCAAACCTTGGGTTTCCCCAGCAAAAACAATATGGCGGGTCAAGGACCAAAGCACATACTGCCAAGTGTAAAGATGTGTGCAAGAATGATTAGGGATGTGTGCTTGTGTCCAAAAATTTCCTAACTATACGTGTAGTGTTGAGTACCACAGCCTTCTGCAGTTGTGCATAAGTGATTTTGTGAAGTCCTAGTGTGCTGAGACTGTGGTGCAATGTGTGAGGCACCAGACCAGTGGCAGACAGAACGATGGGTACAACACGTACTCGATCCTGCTTCCACTGCTTCTGGAGCTCTATTATTATTATTATTATTATTATTATTATTATTATTATGCTTCTATGTTTCAAACCTTGGGTTTCCCCAGCAAAAACAATATGGCAAGGACCAAATCACATATTGCCAAGCTTGAAGACATGTGCAAGAATGATTAGGGATGTGTGGTTGTGTCCATAAATTTTCTAACTATGCGTGTTGTGTTGAGTACTATAGCCTTCTGCAGTTGTGCATAAGTGTTTTTGTTAAGTCCTAGTGTGCTGAGACTGTGGTGCAAAGTGTGAGGCGGACAAGACGATGGGTACAACACGTATTCGATCCTGCCTTCACTGCTTCTGGAGCTCGTGTGCTAGATCTGTGTATTTACTGATCTTGTCTGCATGAGTTTTCTGCATGTTCTTGGTGATAGGCACTGCAATATCAATGAGATAGGTCTGTTTGTTGACCTTATCAACAAGTGTGATGTCAGGTCTGTTGTGATGCATGTTTTTGTCTGTGGGAATGGGACGATCCGAGTACAGTTTATGTGAGGATGAGTCTAATACACTTTGGGGTATGTATTTGTAGTACGGAACCGTGTTCTTAATAAGTGAATGTTTGTGTGCTAGCTGTTGATGAACAATCGATGCTACCTGATTGTGTCAGTGGAGGTAATCTGTCTGGGAGAGAAGGGAACAGCAAAATATTATGTGGTCGATCGTCTCATGCGTAGTGTGACATTTTCTGCATTTGTCGTCATGTGTGTTTGCGTCGTGCAGGATATGTTTCTTGTAGTTGCGTGTGGGGATGACTTGGTCCTGTATAGCGAACATGAACCCTTCGGTCTTCCCAAACAACTTGCCACTTGTCAGCCATCTGTTCGACGCTTCCATGTCGACATGAGGCTGGCTGAGTTCGTAGTGATGTCTGCCATGGAGTTCCTTACGAGCCCATGATTCACGGAGCTGCTGAGAGTGGGTGTTAGGGGTGGTGAGTGTTGGAGAAAGGTTTTCGTTGTCCAGAGGTGTGAGGTGTGTGTCAGCCTTGACAATGGCTGAATGGAGTGAGGAGTCTTGTGCTCTTTGGTGGAAGTGTTCCCTAAGTGTATGTACTTGTTTTGCATGTAGGGTGATGAGGTTGACGAGTCCTCGACCTCCCTCCTTGCGGGGAAGAGTCATCCTTTCTGTAGCGGACTTGGGGTGGTGCATGTTGTGTTTCGTGAATGTAGTGCATGTTGTACGTTGTAGAGCTTCGAGTTCGGTGTTTGTCCAAGGAATTATGCCGAACGAATATGTTAGTGTGAGGACGGCAAAAGTGTTGATGGCTGTAATTTTATTTCTGGCGTTGAGTTGTGTTTTGAGGATGTTTTGAAGGCGAGCACGATATGTGTTCTTGATTGCATTTTTGATGTTTGTGTTGTCAATGACGCACGCTTGCTGGAAGCCCAGATACATGTAGGTCTCTCCCTCTTCCATGGATTGGATGGCCAACCTATGGTCCAGTTCACAACCCTCCAAATTCGTAGTCTTCCCGCGCGTTATATGTAACTTGCGGCATTTGTCGATTCCAAATCCCATCCCAATGTCTTTGGTGAACTGTGTGGTGACTTGTAGTAAATTAATAAGTTGTGCGTTGTTTGTGGCGTAGAGTTTAATATCATCCATGTAGAGTAAGTGCGTGATTTTATATGGTGCCAGAGTGCCTGAGGTGAGCTTATAATCGTGTTTTGTGTTATCTAGTAAGTGGCTCAGTGGATTCAAGGCGAGGCAAAACCAAAGAGGACTCAAGAAGTCTCCCTGGAAAATACCTCTCCTTATGGGAATGGGATCTGTAGTGATGGAGGTGTTGGAGGTGCGTAGGTGTAATGTTGTGTTCCAACTCTTCATTGTGGCATCTTAGAATGCCGTGATCTTGGGGTGTATTTTGTAGATGTGAAGAGTGTGTAGGAGCCAGGAATGAGGGACAGAATCAAATGCCTTCTTGTAATCGATGAACGCAATATGTAAGTTCCTACTCTTCGCGCGCGCCTGGCGCAGGATTACAGAGTCAATAAGGTTACAGAGTTGCTCGTTACAGCCCTGGGAATTCCTGCGACAGCCCTTCTGCTGTTCGGAAAGAATGTTATGTGTCTCGATATGTGTGTAAATCTTGTCTGCGAGACAGGAGGTGAGGAGTTTGTAAAGTGTGGGGAGACAAATGATTGGACGGTAGTTAGCAGGGTGTGCTGTTTCAGTGTTCTTGCTCTGTAGGTATGTGACACCCTGTGTGAGGAAACGAGGCATATGTTCTGGGTGTTGGATTATGTCAGTGAGTGTAAGGGCTAGCTTTGCACGCAGGGACGTGAACCTCTTGATTCAGAAGTTCTGGACGCCGTCTGCACCAGGAGCCTTCCAGTTGTGTGCATGTTTTAGTGCTGTCTGTATGTCTGCAAGTGTAATCTCATAGAAGCACATGAAGGGTAAGTCTTCAGTAAGTTTTTGTTCCTCTGTGATCCATGGTGCTTTATCATTGGGGGGGATAGGATTAGACCACAGAGACAACCAGTATTCGTGTAATGCCTCGCTGGTGGGAGTGTTTGTGTTAGTTGTAGTAGAGGAAGATTTAAGTGATCTGTAGAATTTTTTTTCATTGTATTGGAAAGTATTGTTCTGTTGTTTGCGCAGAGTGCATTGTTTGTATCTTTGTGATCTGAGTTTTTGTTTTAGTGTTTCGAGATGTTCCTGAACCTGGTTATGATGGTTTGAATGTGAAGGGCGAGTATTTATGTGCTTGAATATCTTTCTAACCTGGGACATAAGTTTCTTTGTTTTGTTTCCTGCAGAGTATTGTGTGAGCCTGGCTATGTCTCCTCTAAGGTCGCTGATGTGGCCTCCAAGGCGGCGTCTCCAAGGGGGGATGTATTCTTGTGACCGTGCAGTGGGAGGTATATGGTGTTGATTGATTCCAAGTGCTTGAATGGTTCCCTGTGCGGCGCAATAGAGTGTTGTGTGTATGTCTTCTAATGTTTGGATATTGTCAAGGTGTTGTGGGATAGTGTGTGTGTTGAGATGGTATATGACTGTGGCGAGTTGTTTTGATGTGTGTACTTTGGGGAGTGGAGGCCTGAGTGTGGGGTCTGTGCCTGTGTATTGTGCCCGTGCAGTGTAAAAATGATCATGTGCTGCACGTATTAGTTGTATTATTGGGGCATGTGTGCTGAGGGGTAGAGATTGTTTCTGTGTTTTCCATAATGGTGTCTTCTGGTGGGGTGTGGTGTGGTGTCCTTTGGTTGGATTCAGCAACTTCTTCCCTAAGTTGTGCAAGTATACATGGTAAGATAAGATTGTTTACCACAATGGAACGTCGCTGATCCGCTACCCGCTGTTCGCTAAGCCCTAACGATGGATATCGTGTGGTGAATGCGTGGTGTAATGCCTGTCTGTATCCTGTGAGTTGAGTCCCTAACTGTGTAATGGTGTAGAAGTCGCGCATAAGATCCTGATTCATCTGTGATGACCATTGGATGCGCTGGCGTGGTTTCCCAGTCTTGGTGGTCGCCTGCTCTGACACAGACGAAACACTTCCGACTGTTCGGGCTGGATGGTGTTGCCCGGGCATTGTGGTAGCCATACTACAGGATGGGGTGCCACTTTCTCCACCACCACCTGCGGGAGACTGTAGTATATTTTTCGAACGGAGGCCTCTGCCTAACCCCCGAACGCGGGTGACTTTATCCTGCGCCAGACCCGATGCAGCATATTCTTTATTAGAACGAGTTCTCATCATGGATGGTTGGACCCTTTAGCCTTCCCTAAAGTTAGTGTAGTTGCCGCCCCCAACACGATTATTATTATTATTATTACTGTAGTCATAATTCTAATTTTTAGTTTCTCATACAACCCCCCCCCCACTTTTAAGAGTGAACACTCCTAAAAAGGCATGACGAATATTGAAGGTACCGTATTTCATTAGTATGCTTTTGATTTTATTTTATTTTTCAAAATTAAAATATGCTTATTAAAACACGTATTACCATCGTTATGTATGAGGTAACTTCAAATGAAAGCGAACTCCATTAATGTATTAATAAACATAATAGATATTCCGGTTTTTGTTTATTTTCATTCGTCAACTGCGTTTGATTTGAAAATTTATAAAATTTTTAATTAAAGAAAAATAAACATAAAGCTTAATTCAATAATAGGAGTTAAATAGAAACTATGAAATAATATACTTTAATCAAATCAAAGATAAGCAACAAATAACAAAATATGTTCAACTTTTCAAAATATATTTTTTTGAACACTGTGAAGTATTTTCAAATTAAGAATTAAGTGAAGAATAAATCCATATTTATTCGATAAACTATTGTTGTGGTTTTCATTCTTTTTACTTTTTGATACAATATACTATGATGAGTGTCTTTCAGAGTGATGGCGCTGGAGGCTGGATTGCTCATTGGCTGCCAAGAAGAGCTACAAAGAAACTATATAGTCCTTAGACTAAGTAGTATTTGCATTTTGTAGACTGTCAAGTAGTATTAACTATCCGTTCTTTCTGTCCGTCCGTCTACCACCACCTCTTAGACAACACCACAAGTCGAACAGACCTGAGTCATATCTTACTGGAATCCCTATGATTCGTAAAGATAGGAAAAAATACGAGATCTGATCTGCGATCATTTCCTGGCCCGGTCTCGTTATAATTTTAAGAAAGAATATTCTCAACACATACAGGCATTTTAAGGTTTTATTCAGCTCGTGTTCGTTGCCGTGATCCTATAGTGGTTAGGAGGTTACTCTGTGGCAGCGATAACTCAGGCTCGAATCCCGTCACGGATTCAATCTTGAATAGAAACATCATGGCACATGAGGGCCGTTGCGTTTTATATTTTTTTATTATTCTTCTATTTTTTTCATTAATTACATTTACAGTTTTAATTATTATTTATAGAAACACTACGAAACCATTTTTTTGCCTTCTTGTTGACTAAATTACTTCCGGATACCTTCCGAACAAGCAACGCTGTATTGCTGGAAAGCCAGAAATTGACTCACAATATTTTTTAGAAAAGAACACCGTTTGGAAGATTTAAAATTACAAAAGTAAAAATATATCACCATTAGCTTAATGATAGTGATTAACGAATCTGTTAACTAATAACTGTATTCAAAGAATGAAGCTGTATCTTTTACATTTATTTTTCTTTTCGTGATTTAAATTACAGTAAATATTAATTTTAATTCTTAAGTTTAAGCTTTCGTCTTAAGAAAAAGTTAGATTTTTTTGTTGTTGTTTTGTTGTACTGATGGCTTGTAAAATTAATTCTTCTATCTCGTAAATGACCGACTGCGAATATAAATGTGAATATATTTAGTTTTATTGTAAATAGTTGATGGATTGATTCTGAATGTTATTTTGTTTTTAGCAATTGTCGTAGGATACAATCCTCTGAATAATTGCCTTACTGAGAAATTCTAATTGATAACTAAGTTAATTAAAACAAGTCTTAATGAACACGTCTCTTGTATGAACGTGGCGTCCATACAATATTTAGTTTTTTGTTGTCAATACTTCCTCAGCTTCTTAATTTTTATCTTGTAATATTATATCCCACCCAAAACATTTCATGTAAAATAAGTTGACAAGACTCACACGCTCATAATGCTTTCACTGTTAAAAAGATATGAGATCTCAGGTAGAGCCAAGCCCTTAACTCCACAAGGCCTAACTCTACAAGCCCTAACTCTAAAAACCCTATATCTTGGTCAAAAAGTATGGCTTGGCCATTTCTTATCCTGTCGCACAGACAATCCCATGGAGTTATGTAAAGGGTATGGAGTATGCCAAGGCATACTTTTTGACCAAGATATAGGGTTTTTAGAGTTAGGGCTTGTAGAGTTAGGCCTTGTGGAGTTAGGAGCTTGACTCTACATGAGATCTCATATCTTTTAACAGTGAAAGCATTATGAGCGTGTGAGTCTTGGCAACTTATTTTACATGAAATGTTTTGGGTGGGATTTCATTTCTTTTTGTAGGATGAGATCTGATAACTTTTTAACAGTGAAAGCGTTATGAGCATGTGAGTCTTGGCAACTAATTTTACATGAAATGTTTTGGGTGGGATTATCTATTACAACTAAATTTAGTTTTAAGATTATTTAGAAAATGGATTTTTTTTTCAATATCCTATTTTTCTGTTTTTCTATTGGTCAACTTGAATATATAAGCTGTTTGCACTTTTGTAAGAAATCACATTATTACACAGTATTATTTAGGCCGAAGCATTGAGGGTACGACGTATTTCAGATCTTAATAAAATCCAATGTATAAAAGCTAGATAAATGAAACTTAGCGTAGGTATGGTAACTGCATCTTATCCTGAAAATTTGAGCTCTCTAGTATTATCCAGGCCGAAGCTATGAGGGTTCGATAATACATAACCAGACACCCCCTTTATGAGGGGTTGGAATGTGAAAGTTACGGATTTCTTAATTTTTTTGTTGTTTGTGTGCTAATCCTAGCCTGCATACCAAATTTCAGCTTTCTAGGACTTCAGGAAGTACCCTAGAGGTTTTGATGATCACGAGTCAGTGAGTCAGTGACGGAATCCACGTATTTTAGGTATTAATAAAATCCAAAGTATAAAAGTTAAATAAATGAAACTTAGCAAATTTCATTAGTCTGGTAACTGCATCTTATCCTGAAAATTTGAGCTCTCTAGTATTATGCAGGCCGAAGCTATGAGGGTTCGAAAATACGACGAAACACTTCCAGAAAAGGTACGTAGTGCCCTTCCTGCCTTCGGCTCGTCTTGGCGGGGGTACTGCCGTGCCCCCAGATATGTACTATATTCAAATAAAGTTCTAAAAAAATAAAATAAAACAATTGAAGTGAAAACTTCGTTACTCATTTATTTGCTTTAAATCACTATATTAATTCCAGACGTTATTGTTGTATATGTATGTGTGTGTGTATCAGGAATATTTTATATGTCAGTGTGTATATTATAGATATATATAGGAGTGAATGTTGTGTGTATATGTAGGATAGACTGGGAGAAGATGCTATTTGGGATAAGATCCCATTTGCAATAAGATCCCATTTTCGCTGTGATTTTTTTTTTGTGACTGACAGACAGCACAACTGTATACAATACGTAAATTTTTATCAGTGTACAGAACACGACGGTATCTTTCTGATTGTGATATTGTTATTATTTGGTTAAAACAATGAACATAAGACAAGAACACTGTGGCTGGTTAAAATATTATGAATCTTTAAATCTTATCCTTGCAATGCGTCTTATCTCAGGCATTGCAGTATCTTACCCACGTAGTGTAAGATACCGTTCTCAAAAAGCAGTGGATTTCAAATATAGTTTGGTGTTGTTCTTTTAGGGCAACCGCTAAGTTATCTACAAGTTATCTACAAGAATTTCTATGCCAATAGTTTCAGGTTCTTTCTTTGACAGGTGGCTAATAAGGATATTGATATACGCTTTCCTTCTGTATCGTTACCGTAATTTCTAAGTATGATTATTCATTAAATAGTTTTTGCCCAGCTCGCTATTCTATACGGTAATGCTAAAGTCACACGACTGGTATTCTGCGCATGCGTCACTGTCCCGTAAAGGAAATACCGTTAACGTGACGCGTTAACTTTCCTCGAATAGCGTATCCTTTACGGTAGGAAACATGAGTTCCGATAAACCTTAAAGAATTAGATTTAACATGACGACTTGATACTCTTGCCCGAAGTAATTGGGACAAATCCATATGACGATAAGAGTTTGTCGAATGAGATTCACTGTATATATTCGCTGTATATCGTTTTTTCGAAACGGAAATACAATCGACAATCCTCATCATTCATTTCTTTTAAACTCAACCTTGGATTTTCCTCTTCTCGAACATGAATGTTTCTTTCTCTCAGGATATTGTATAACACTAGATCATCAAACAAATCAACGTCAATGCCTCCAAATGCAGCGATCTGAACTTCTGAAGTATGTCTTCCATATTGTTTATTAGCTTACCGTGTCCACTGACACGTTATGGCAAAAACTCTCTTAATGACAGAGCCCGCTATTGTGGTTACCGTATTCGTTCACATGAAATTTGCGTTTCCCGTATATAAATCACGTTATGGCAAAACCTCTCTATTAATACAGAGACTAAACAGAAGAAACTTATTTCAGTAACGTTTAACAATAGTCTACAGGAATTTAAAACTGTAAACATATACGAAATAACAATTATATTTAGCTT
Organism: Thereuonema tuberculata; assembly: GCA_023159025.1. Classification (NCBI taxonomy): domain Eukaryota; kingdom Metazoa; phylum Arthropoda; class Chilopoda; order Scutigeromorpha; family Scutigeridae; genus Thereuonema; species Thereuonema tuberculata. The sequence continues at coordinate 166,973,893 of JAFIDM010012231.1, forward strand.
AATTTTTCGTTATCAATTTACGTTCATTTATTTTTCATAATACTATCCTTAAAAAGAAAATCTATATTACTGCATTTATGTTCTTTAT
>JAFIDM010012231.1:166996117-167011833 GCA_023159025.1 Thereuonema tuberculata
GAGGGTGATTCTAATACGCTTTGTGGTATGTACTTGTAGTACGGGACCGTGCTCTTAATAAGTGAATGTTTGTGTGCTAGTTGTTGATGAACGATCGATGCTACCTGATTGTGTCGGTGGAGGTAGTCTGTTTGAGAGAGAAGGGGACAGCCTGATATTACGTGGTCGATCGTCTCATGCGTAGTGTGGCATTTCCTGCATTTGTCGTCATGTGTGTTTGCATCGTGTAGAATGTGTTTCTTGTAGTTGCGTGTGGAGATGACTTGGTCCTGTATTGCGATCATGAACCCTTCGGTCTCCCCAAACAGCTCACCACTCGTCAGCCATCTGTTCGACGCTTCCATGTCGACATGAGGCTGGCTGAGTTCGTGATGATGTCTGCCATGGAGTTCCTTACGAGCCCATGATTCACGCAGCTGCTGAGTGTGGGTGTCAGGGGTGGTGAGTATTGGAGAAGAGTTTTCGAGGTTCAGTGGTGTGAGGTGTGTGTCAGCCTTGACAATGGCTGAGTGAAGTGAGGAGTCTTCTGCTCTTTGGTGGAAATGGGAAATGTCTGGTCTGTTGTGATGTATAGTTTTGTCTGTGTGAATGGGGCGGTCCCAGTATAGTTTATATGAGGGTGATTCTAATACGCTTTGTGGTATGTACTTGTAGTACGGGACTGTGCTCTTAATAAGTGAATGTTTGTGTGCTAGTTGTTGATGAACGATCGATTATTATTATTATTATTATTATTATTATTATTATTATTATTATTATTATTATTATTATTATTCTCGAAAAAGTTTCAAACCATGGGTTTCCCCAGCTAAGACAATATGGCGGGTCAAGGAACAAAGCACATATTGCCAAGTGTAAAAAAAAAAATAAAAATAAATAAATAATAATTTTGGAAGAATAGTTAGGGATGGGTGCTTGTGTCCATAAATTTCCGAACTATGCGTGTTGTGTTGAGTACCACAGCCTTCTCGAGTTGTTCGTAAGTGTTTTTATAAAGTCCTAGTGTGCTGAGGCTATGGTGCAATGTGTGAGGCAGCAGACCAGTGGCGGACAGGACGATGGGTACAACACGTACTCGGTCCTGCCTCCACTGCTTCTGGAGCTCGTGTGCTGTATATTTACTTATCTTGTCTGCATGAGTTTTCTGCATGTTATTGCTGATAGGCACTGCAATATCAATGAGATATTGTCTGTTTGTTGACTTTATCAACAAGTGTAATGTCAGGTCTGTTGTGATGTATAGTTTTGCCTGTGTGAATGGGAGGGTCCCAGTATAGCTTATGTGAGGGTGACTCTAGTACGCTTTGTGGTGTGTTCTTGTAGTATGGTACTATGTTCTTAATAAGAAAGTGTTTGTGTGCTAGCTGTTGATGAACGATCGACGCTACCTGATTGTGTCGGTGGAGATAGTCTGTTTGGGACAGAAGGGGACAGCCTGATATTATGTGGTCGATCGTCTCATGTGTAGTGTGGCATTTCCTGCATCTGTCATCGTATGTGTTTGCGTCATGTAGAATGTGTTTTCTTGTAGTTGAGTGTGGGGATGACTTGGTCCTGTATCGCGATCATAAACCCTTCGGTCTCCCCAAACAGCTCACCACTCTGTTGTCAACCATCTGTCAGCCATCTGTTCGACGCTTCCATGTCGACATGAGGTTGGCTGAGTTCGATTCGATGTCTGCCATGGAGTTCCTTACGAGCCCATGATTCACGCAGCTGCTGTGTGTGGGTGTCAGGAGTGGTGATGTTAGAGAAGGGTTTGCGAGGTCCAGGGGTGTGAGGTGTGTATCCGCCTTGACAATAGCTGAGTGAAGTGAGGAGTGTTGTGCTCTTTGGTGGATTATTATTATTATTATTATTATTATTATTATTAAAGAAGTACATCCTTAGAGATAAACTCAAAATCAAATTTTCGTTTTATTATCAACCTCAGTCGATATTATATGTTAAGAATAACATTAAAGTAATAAATAAAACATAGTAAAACACTTTCTTTACAAAACACAAGACTACTTTTAAATAAACCTTTAACGTATGTTAAATAATTTAATTATAAGTTTAAAAAAATACGACAACACATTAAAAGAGAAACCGCAAACCTGCATAGGGACATGGCCTAATAGTGAAAGTGACTTAAAAGTGGGGAGACAAAATAAATATCGGGGACAATTGGACCCACCCAATCGATAGTATTCTAAGAGAGGATCATTTTATCCTCTAGCACCCATACTTGGAAACATGGGTTTCACCCTTTAATTCGACTTCAAAGTTAAAACTTCACTTGACAAATATACCAACTTAAGAAAACGCTACGAACTTCAAAATTGGCATGCATATACTCCTCAATATATAGCATTATACCATGTATAAACCTAAGAGGTACCTATCCCAAAATCCTGACTTACGGGCCCGTAACCAGTTGATTCGGGATAGTTGGGAGGTCATGTGACATACTGTTAGAACCAGTATCGTATCTCCAGGGCAAATGAATGCAACAAAAACCAGAGCTCTACCTACTACGATGGCAGAGCAATTTACAATCACAGTTATAACTTGACATGGGCGTTACCTATGAAATGGCAAGAGCTGGAGAGATGGGCCCATAGACATTATTCCTTATTAAGACCCCCCTTAATCTATTTCTGACCTCAAACGGGTCACTTTCATTATTAGGCCATGTTCCTATGCAGGCGTGTTGTTTCTTTGCAACAATAATAAAAAGTTCTTATTTACAATTTAGAGACTTTCGAATCTACTGGAGATTCAGGAAGGTGCATGAAGATGAATCTCCTGTAGATTCGAAAGCCTCCAAATTGTAAATATGAACTTTTTATTGTTGTTGCAAATTTTAGTGTGTTGTCGTATTTTTTAACTTATAAAAGACTACTTTTGTTAGGTAGCAAATCGATCCTGACCTCAGATATCGAAGTTCATGTACGCATGAGCATAAGACAGTCAGTGATTTGCTAAGCTCTCAAAAAACTGAGCAATGGAAATTTCCAAAACAATGATTTGGCCTAATGAGATCTGAGGTTCCACTATAAGTAATTCTTTAACTTGCATTTCTGAAAATACAAAGTTGAAAAACAAAGTCTAACTCCTTCCGATTTTCAAAGATGCCTTTTATTAGTATAAAGATTTACATTAACGGTGAATTAAAAATTTGTAATTATTCACTGATTAAATTTGTAAATCTAGATTACACTAATTAATTCGACGATTACACTAAAATTAAAAATATGATATTTAAGACTATCAAAGATTCGTTTTCTTGAAAATGTAATAATTTTCTATTAATAGGCGGCTGACTTTGCCTGTTTTTCTTTGTTTTTTTTTATCGTCGAGTGGTTGAATTATTCAAAAAACATTTCCAAAATCGTCGTTTAAATAGAATGGAAAATCAACATTGAATTTGCCTTTTCCTGACATCTCATTTATATATCATCAGAACATAAACAATTTGAATTCAGGAATTATTCAATGCCAGTCGTTCTGTTCTGTTATCAATTATTCAGGATTTTAACCAAAAACTCATTAGTATCAGAATACAGTCTTCCATAAAATACTTCGAAAATAGAAGCCAGATGTCAGTTCTGCCAAAAAAATATAAATTAAAATCAAATGAAATTCATATAAGCTATTTCCTTTATATTTATTATTCTACAACAAATGTTTCTTATAAATCCAAATCAAACTGATTTATTTAAATACGCATCAGTGAAGCTCGCAAACCATTTAAAAAAGGATATCAAGGTGGATGGACGTTGGAAATATTTCGGGTTGTTGAAAAATTGAATCGAAATCCTCCAGTGTATCGTTTAGTTGATTATTAAAACGAATCCATTATTGGAACTTTTTATGCTTTCGAATTACAAGTGGTGTTTAAATACGAAACGAGTTATTATCCCATTGAAAAAATTCTCAAAGAAAAAGGTAAAGGTTCTAATAAACAATATTTGGTTCGGTGGAAAGGTTATACAAAACAATTTGATAGTTGGGGTTTCCGCTCGTGATTTAACAACTGAATTCGCTTAAGGAACATAAGGGATAATTTTTATTTGACTCTCCCTAGTAATTCTAGCATGGAGTATTTTCCCTATAATACACTTACTAGTTATACAACAAAATTAGCTAGACGAATTGAATTAACCGAACTCTATGAAGTTTGTATGACTGAATTACATTACCCCCAGTCGGGATTTAATTTAACTCCCGAAACAGGTGGAAATTTTAAAATTGTAAATGAAAAGCGGCTTTTGAAAAAAGAATTTATTGTTAAAAAGAAATATACGAATATAAGAAATTTAACGCGTGAACTTCAAGCGGCTTTAATCAAAGATGAATCGACGCGACGTGTTCAAATCTTTGAAAAAACATTTTCCGTACAAGATACTGAAAGTTCATCAAAAGCGAGTCAATCTAACGACTCTAATAGTAGAGTTTCCATTTTAGTTAATCCTGCCCTCTATGAATTAATATTACCGTTAGAATTAGCAGTATGGTTAGGGTTCACTCAAACACATTTAGAAGATGTTGATAATAGTCAATATTTCTCTAATGATGATGAGGATGCAAAATCAATATAAGGTTCCTTTGTACGGATCTCGGATCAATTGATTGCCTTAGAAGCTCCTCATTTTTCAAATCACAAAACCGATTTAGAAGGAACTTCTTTTTTCTTTTTTTGTGAAATTACACGAGCAAGTTTCTTCCGAAGTTTTTAGAATACCTTCTGCTTATTATTCTGATCCTAAACTTTTAATGAATCATATGAATCAAAAAATAGCTTTTCACTATCCTACAGGTCTTAAAGGGGCTGCTTTCGAATTCTCTCAACTTACAAATCGAATCACCATCAAAGTGAATCGAGGTTATGTATTATATTTAACAGTTCCATTGGCTGCTCTTTTAGGATTTCAAGATCGATTGATGTTTCCTGAAGGTGAACACGAAGCAAAGTCCAGCATTGACTTTAGATCGGGTTTTTATTCAATTTTTGTTGTTGACATTGTTGAAAGTTCTTTAGTAGGTGATAGTTTTGCTCCTCTTTTACGTATGGTTCAAGTAGATGGTAAAAATGGGGATTTAATTAGTACTTCCTTCAACACTTTATATTATAGACCTCTTTTACGGACTTCTTTTGATACAGTTTCTATCTATTTAAGAAATGAAACAGGCTCTCCAATATCATTTCAGAACGGCAGAGTTACAACGACACTGCACTTTAGAACAATCCGTTAAAAAATGAAATCCTTCGATCCTTCTCTGTGTCTTCGATATTATGAAAATCAAGCTGGTGGTGGAGGAAACTACCCCCATTCCGAAATTCCAGTCTTTGTAGGTTCGAGGTTTCAAAGAGGTCACGGGTTAGGCAATGGGTTTGCTATTCTATTTCGATGGGCTAAACCCCTTTTGAAAAAGTAGCTTTTATGGCAGGTCGTCAAGCTTTGTCGAGTGGGGGAAGATTTTTAGAAGATATTGAATCGGGTAAAAACGTTAAAGAATCCGCGAAATCTAGGTTAGGAGAAGCTTTTCACAACGTTATTTCCGGTCAGGCAGGAAGTGGTAAGAGTCTGCTCGGAAAAAGGCGTTTTCCATTTCCAACACGATCATTTATGGGTCTTTGAAGCAGGTCAAACGTAAGCGATCTTCAAAGAAACACAAAAGAAAAAACACGATTCGCGATATCTTTGATTAAAATCATGTCAGTCAGTGGGGCTCAGTTACCACATTCCAAATCTTGCGAATGTTTTAAATCAGAATTGGATTTGTTTGAATTACCTCCAACACAAGTAGCGATAGACTAAAATACGGATGTTGAATATCATCCGATTGCTTCCATTTCTGAAACAGCACCCATTGAATTTGTCATTTCGGGAGTTGGTGATGAATATCTGGATCTTTCCAAATCAATATTGAATGTTAAGTTAAAAAGTTGTTAAAGGTGCAAATGAAACACCTATTGTTGCAAGTCCCGTGAATTTATTGCTTCATTCTTTATTTAGTCAAGTGGATGTATTTTTGGGAGATAAATTAATTTCGTCTACGGATAATTATTACGCTTACAGATCCTATTTAGAAACACTATTGAATCACGGCCATGATTCTAAGGCTACTCAAATGACAGCGTCCGGTTGGTATATAGACGATGGAGGTAAATTTAATGACCTCGATCCTGCAGTACAGGAGTATAATGGAGGATTGAAAAAACGTCATGAACTGAGTTCGGAAGGTAAAACTCTCGAATTAGCAGGGCCGATTCATTGCGATTTATTTAAACAGGATCGTTTGATTTTGAATAATGTCGATGTTCGACTAAGATTGATCCGTAACAAACATAGTTTTTACTATGACAACCCGGCAGACAACCCGACCTTTAAAGTTTATATCGAACACGCTTCTCTGTTTATTCGTAAAGTTAAAATTAGTCCTAGTATTTTATTAGCTCATTCCAAAATTTTACCAACAACTTTGGCAAAATATCCACTAACAAAAGTCGAATGCAAATTGTTTTCAATTCCTAGAGGTAATTTACAAGCCAATCTCGATAATTTTTATAGGTCAACTTCCAAAACGTGTTGTGATACGGTTAGTTAATAATGCAGCCTTTACCGGTTCCTTTAAAGAAAATCCCTTCTTCTTTCACCATTACAATAGCAATTTAATTAGTTTATCCATCGATGGTCGTACCATTCCCAGTCGTCCTTTCAACCGGATTATTCCAAAAATGTATATGCTCGAGATTTTCTTTCTTTTTTCTCTCTAACAGATCGTTTAGGCTTTGATACAGGTTTAGCTCTCAATTATTCTCAGTGCGGACAAGGCTCGACGGTTTATTGTTTTGATTTATCCCCAGACAGCGGTTCCAATTCTGATTATTTTCAATTAGTTAGACAGGGTGTAGTTCGATTAGACATGAGTTTCAAAGAACCTTTACCTAATACAGTGAATGTAATTGTTTATGCCGAATTTCAAAAAATATTAGAAATTGATTCCTCCCGAAATGCGTTAATGGACTAAACCGATGGAACACCCCCATCACGTGACAAAACCCCTGCAGTAGACACCCAATGCTTCCTCTTGACGTTCCTCAGTTCCGCCTCGGATGTGCTTCAAAGTGATACCAGCTCATCATTCCAGTCTCGACAACAACAGTGTGTGTGTTACCTGTCAATGTGTATTGACTCATAATACACACCCACAGCAACATGAACAGTGTTCAAATCGTGGATTTACTAAGTCTGAAAGACGAAACCAAAGACTACTTTGGTGGCGTCTATGCCATCGATCAGCTACCAGTTCGAGCTTCTTATCGTGGATACGTCGTCAATCTTGATACCCATGATAAGCCTGGCTCTCACTGGGTGAGTGTTTGGCTTGAGGACGAAGAAGGCATATTCTTCGACTCTTATGGATGCCCTCTGAAAAAATTACCTCTACGCCGATTTATGATGAAGCATACATACCGTCACGTTGAAAACCAAAAAACTCTGCAAGGACCTTATTCGAGTGTTTGTGGACATTATTGTGTGCTTTTCATTTATTACAAAAGTTGTAGCTATTCTTTAAAAGACTTTCTCGATCTGTTTGGTCGATACAAAAACATCAACGACCAACTTGTTTGTCAGTATGTTCGAACTATTTTTAAAACGAACTCTTAGAAATAGCTAAAAGAAATACTGATAACAAACTTTGGGAGAGTGCCTGTCTGCCGAATCAACTTTGCTGTTCCCTGCTGCCTCCAGAAGAAGAAGATGAAAAACCCGCAAGAAAAACAGTACAAAGAAGACCAAAAACTTTGTAATACATTTCTATTTTGTTCGATTCATGTAACATTTCAATAAAATCAGTTGTTAGAGACTGAAAAAAACATTCATTTACTCATTTCTTTGTTGCAATGTAATAAAAATCAGTTGTTAAAGACTGAAAAAAAATTCATGTATTCTTTGTAACAGTTCAATAAAATCAGTTGTTAGAGACTGAAAAAAAAATTCATTTACTCATTTCTTTGTTGCAATATAATAAAAATCAGTTGTTAAAGATTGAAAAATTCATGTATTCTTTGTAACAGTTCAATAAAATCAGTTGTTAAGAGACTGAAAAAAAATTTATTTTTCATGTAACAATTTAATAAATCATTTTGTTAGCAATTGAAAAAAAAATATACTAATCAATGTTAACTTTAATAAATTGTATTGTAATTTGTCCTTACAAAATGTCTCGACCTGAATTTTTTCCCCAACACAAACACATAATCTTAAAAGAAAAAAATAGTTTTTCTTAAAATCAATTGTTCAAAAAAAAATTCAACCTGTATTAAGATCTTTGATACACTAGTAAATAATATCCTTTTTAAAACTTGGATCTAATTCAAACGAAAATCACGCAACAACTTTAGAAAAGATTAATTTTAAATTGTTAGTTCACTGGGTCATAAGAATTCCTTTACTTTATTATGAACCATAGAGGCACCCAAACAGTTTAAACTTTTAATCTATCAGATATGACCTAACAATACCTTTACCAATCGAAAGTTCTGTTCATTTCAAGAAGATTGATGTGTCACAAGCTCTACTTACCTGTATTTTTACATTTGAGATCGATATACCACACCAGCTTTATACCCGAACGGGTTAAACTTTCGATCTATTAAGTATTCCGTTACAACCCCTTCACCAATCGATAGTTCTGTTCATTTCAAAAAGAATGATGGGTCACTTGACCTACTTACAGACATTTTTACTTTTGCGGCCTTTACAACACCCCAGCTTTATACCCGAACGGGTTAAACTTTCGATCTATTAGGTATTCCGTTACAACTCCTTCACTAATCGATCAATCATCTCATTACAAGAAATTTGAATGGTCGCATGACATACTTATCTGCAATTTAAAATTTGCATATCCAATTACCATAATATACAAATGACCCCTACTAATTTACGTTTCGATATTTCCATAATATGCTAATGAACCACACTAATTTACATTTCTCCCTCAAACGACCTCTAAGTCCCCTTCACCAAGGTGACTTTCCTCAAGTTGACTTTGCCCAAGGTGACCTACATCTATATCGCCCTGTTTTGTTCGTCTGATCCCCCCCCCCCTTATAACTACTAATGTAATATATTTTGATAATCAATATTCTCATTATTAAACTCGTGTAATTATTGAAAAGGCATCAACGAATGTCAATTCCTGCTGCTATTTCGAATGCAAATGATGGATTGGCAAAGGCGTTTCACATTATGATTAATTACAATTATAATTGGAAAAGATAATTGTGAACAATTAAAAAAAAAGCAATTGACCATTTGCTGTGTAAAGATTACATACGCCCAATCGTAGATTCACGCTGTATAGACCTAATCGTTGTGCAGATATAGAATCATTTAAGCTTACATTCCACTAAAGAAAGGGTAATTAAACATAAGTAAATAAAAATTTATTAATCTCTGATTAGCGATTTTTTAATACTAAAAGGACTATGTGGTTTCAAACAAGTCTCCATCATCTTTTCCTTTTATTTGCCATCTATTTAGTGGCTTAATTAATGACTATAAAAAAATAATAGATAATATAAATAAATAATAAATAAAATAATTATTTTTTATAATAAGAAACAAGAGTGATATTTAAAATAAAGAAACCATAAACACAATCTTCTCAAAATAAAAGTGATTTTTTTTTTATTTTTTTTTTGTTTTGTTAATTGCTTAATTAGATTTGTCGGTGTTTTTTTAATAAGGTAGAGATCTTCCACTATTTCCAATTAAACAGAATTTATAGGATTATAAAAATCATCTTGTTTAAGTTACTGATTCTTAAGCAGAATATTATTTTCGTAAGAAGTTTATAAAAATGTAAATATATTAATGTAATGTAATGTAATGTAATGTGGTGAGCTCTGAGTACAGAGGTTCGGTTCTCGACAGCCGAGCACTGCGACCTGAAAGATCTTTTGTACTATCCCACGGAAAAAAGGACAGACGGAGAGAAAGACTGAGAAAGGATGGTGTGAGAAATGCAGGGGAAACGGGAGAACCCCGGGAAAATCTGCCCAGTGCGGATCGCTACCATCAACGAAACCCACATGAGAACCGAACCTCTGTACTCAGAGGTGAAAGGCCAGTGTCTTAGCGACATCGCCAACCGCGCGGCCTGTAAATATATTAATTTTTTCTTTTTATGCAACCCTCCTCCCCCCCCAAAAAAAATATCCTGGATATAACGTTATTTATATCTTTTAGAGATACTTAATATTAATTGAAAATGTCCGTAAAGCCCAGCACAGAATAAACAAAAACACAATTGCCTTTTCTGATTCATTTTACGGGGAGATTAGGGAACAGCTGTTTCACCCTTCTACGGGATCATCAGCCCTAACCCGCCTCCCTCGATAAAATTAATCAGAAAGGCGCAACCTATGGTAAAGTCAACAGCCAACCTGGCTGTGACCTCCCAAAGGCGAAAAGGCAATAAACAAAATTTCTGAAAAACCGAGAGGCAGTATCAGAAATATTCCCTACGACTAGTAGGCGAATAGAAATAAGTAACAAAAACACAAAAAGACACGGTTTTTTGTTTTATTTTATCGAGGGAGGCGGGTTAGGGCTGATGATCCCATAGAAGGATGAAACAGCTGTTCCCTAATCCTCCCCGTGAAATGAATCAGAAAAGACAATTGTGTTTTTGTTTATTCTGTTCTGGGCTTTACGGACATTTTCAATGAAATTTGTCAGCACGTTAACCCATTTCTTTTGCATACTTAATATTAATTTCAATTATTAATTTTAGGCTAAAATTAATTACACTTATTTTAAATTAAGTCAGTAACAAAAATTACATTGCAACTGAATAAGAAAAACAAATTTTAAAGGAAAGTTCTTGGAAAATTCGGAAAATATTTTATAATTATGTAAACTAGAGCTTCCTTTATATGCAAACCATAAGCAAGCGTTTTTCAATATTTTAAAGAGGTTTGTTATGTTTTCCGCATCTATTTCTTCTTTCAAGCATTCCAGGTTGACTCTATAACAGAACAGTTCATTCTAATATTATGCTAAAACAGGTGCTTATTTATTCTTTCCTGAATTTTATAAAGGAGTTTTCTAATTAATTTTAACCACTTGCAAAAATGTGAATAGTTAATATTTTTCTGCATTACTTTTTATTCCTTCCAAAAGCTTTCATTTCAGTCTGCAATTTAAATTGAAATAGCTTTAAGGTATTAAACGGAACTTCTTTTTTTGAGTTTATAATGAACTCTTTTCTGTGAAGCAAACATATGCAAATGTTCGTTCAAACATCTTTAACTTGATTGGCTAAAAGTATAGTATATTTCACAATTTTTCTGCAAAATATTAAGGTAGGGAAAAGAATGGGACCCTCCAAATGAAAACAAATAAACAAGAAATACACAATAAAATTAAAGAATAGAAATTCATATGCCAGTCTCCGTTGGCCGCAATGACTTTTCTATGCGCATCAGTTAAGAAAAAAGCGCTAAAAAAGCGCCTAGAAAAGTCATTGTGGCCAGCGAAGACTGGCACATGAATTTCTATTCTTTAATTTTATTGTCTATTTCTTATTTTTTTAATTTTCATTTGGAGGTACCATTCTTTTCCCTACCTTTACTAATTATTACTAACCTCCGTAATAGAATCTATAAGAGGTTTATAGTGACTACTTCCACTGAGGATCGGCAATATACCGTGAAACAGCTGTTTGGAGATGTCACTTTTGCATATATATTAACTTAAACTTTGTAAGCTTGGATTTTAATATTATGCTTATTAATCTGGGTTTACTGAATGGGCAGATCAGTGCCTAAAATTTTTATCTCTTATTTCGACATTTGCATAGAAAATATTGAAAGACATGGATACGAAAATTTTATATCAAAAAGATAAATGATCATTTTCAAGATAGGATATTTGAGTAACTGATTGGGAAAAGGATTTTTTATAGGTTGTTTAAAGAATACTTTGGGTTTACGATCTTCGTCTCTTCTGCTTTGAAAACCAGAAAACAGAAAATGATATATGGATCAATGTCTATTTCATGAATATTGCGTCCGAAAATATCTCTCGGTTTTAGTTTCAGAACAATCATGAAAATTTGTCAGAATATTAATCTTTCACTTCCAAAAGGTTTTTTTATGGACCATTTCAAGATGAAACTACACTGTTGAACTGGATTCAGGTAAAGCTTTACTGTAATTTAAAATATCATTTACTACAGACAATGTCACTCTGCTTATTAATAGTTCAAACTTGGAAATGTTACTTGATTGGAAAACCTGGAAATTTGTTGGATGTTATCTCATTTGAAATATCATGATATTTCCAGAAAGCAGGAAATACAATCCTAAAAACAAAGTTAAAGAATGAAAAAAGAAATGTAAAATTTGAACTGAGCGATAGCTTCACTATACTAACTACATTCTGTATTAAAGAATACTTTAAGAAATTCGACAATTTTTTCTGATATTGTGAATATCAGTAGTATAAATTCGGAATTCTTTTTCAGAAATAATTTTAATAAGAAATTCCTATTACAATCAAATTTAACTACTCAAGTACAGAAAAACTAAGAAATTTGAAGAAACTGTTGAATAAGATTAACGTATCTGCAATCTTTAAAGACCTAAAAGAACAATCCAGCTGTCATTCTTTCCTTGCAATTAATTACATTTCTGATATTTCTTTCCGAAGTTTTTAATGTTAATTTTTACAAAAAGGCTAAAAACGAATTAAAATCGAAAAAAAAAGTTTTGCTTTTAACTATTAATATTTTAAACTCTTCGGAGTTTGTAATATTAACCCGAAGTGATAGGAAGTGTCCTATCTTGTAAGATATATTTTTGTTTTATTTATCTTAATACGTCAAATAATACTGAAGTACTTCACAAAAATATTTACATAATTAATAAAGACCTGAATATAAGTTGCAGTGAAAACAAATAATTGAAAAACAAAAATCCAAAAACACCATTTTTATATTTTTTTTAAAAAACATAAAAATATCTTCAAAAACTTTTTATGTTTTCAAAACAGGACATAAGAATATTATGTTACTGATGTTTATAAGTACTACTACAAATATATTTATATTTATTTGTAATTTAATCTGGAATTTATATAGCAATGCTATATTATATTGTTAAAATTAATTAAATCATACTTTTGATCGTTTATAAGCTTGAAAGAAAAAAAGAAAAAGAAACTTTTATAAAGCAGATTTAAGTACCTTTTTTTTAAACTTTCCATTAAATTTTATTTTTTTATCATTTGTAATTTATCATTCTCTTTTCCCTTATTTTATAAATAAGGGAAAAAAATATATCTTACTGAGGTTGAAAGATAAGATCGATGTTTCAGGTAGAAGGAACTTGAATATGCTGTTCCTTTCGAAGGGCGCATTCCAGAAAAGGGAAAAACTCGGGGAACGTCCAATTTTCTTTTTCTGATTGGTTTTTATCAGTTGCATTTGGCTACAGGCACGATGGCAGTCTTACTTTCAAATCAAATCCAGCAGTCAGTGGAGCAGAGAGATGCACAATTCAATTAGAGTCTCGTGCCCGTCGTCCATTTTCTACAACGAAGGCTAAACTAACCGTGGTCGACCTCTTTCGTTATTCTCCAATGGCGATGGACTCCATTTTATATCCAACAGAAAGAGAAGAAACTCCCGCAGGACTCATAAAAAACTCGATCAGATTCCAAAGAAAGAAAGTTTATGTAACAGATTTCTTAAAAATGCAGAACTGCTTTTATTGAATATTTAAAGTTTACAATTCTATTGCTAAATTGGCTTCCGTTAACTTTGACCAACACAAAAAAAAAAATAAAAAAAAAAATAAAAGGCAGCCATTCTTTCTAAAAGATTCTCAATTGAATAAAGTTTTAAGAACTTTTCAAAAAGAGTAACGAATGTGTAAATCCAATAATTTTGCATTTTTAAACTGCTGAATTTAATAAAAAGTTTCCTACCATATACCACTATCCTTGGTTAAAAGATGAGACATAAAAAGATGAGAATGGGATGAACGATAAAAATACGTGAAATTACATTAAAAAACGTACGTATTCGAGCCCCCTTCGTATGGGGTTCGTTTTCAAGTTACTCATGAATAAAAATGTAAGAAATGAATAAAAAATTAAGTTTTGATCGTCTGCTTTCAGATATTAAGGCGCTATAAGAAAGGTGTTTCAGCCATTATTAGTTAATGATATTTTTAAATTCCGTATTCATTGATGTTATTAGTGGATAATTCATGGTTATATGGTTTTCGGGTTTTTATCAAAGCAGATTCGTGAAATTTTCTCAAATATTCACTATCATATTGACCAAAAATGATGGGATTTTTGTTGTCTAGCTCATGTGATTTTTGTTTGCAGTGATTAGCAGTGTAGTATGCAGTATTACCTTTTTTAACTGCGTTCACGTATATATACGCTTTTTCAAAGGTCTTTTAGTTTGACCAATGTATAGACATTGGTTATTATTGGAACATGGTTTGCATTTACTTCCATAAACCGTGTTTAATTTTTTTAAATTCTGGTCATTTTTATTAAGGTTTTTCCTTTGGTTAAGGAAAGTAGCTATGGTATTGGATGGTTTGCTTGCTAATCCTATCCCAGCATTTTTTAATAAGGGTTTTAATCTGTTATTCTTTCATCTTAAGTGGTAACAGCGTATTGAGTAATGGTTTTATTTTCCTTTTTCTTTATATTGCCCTGATTATAACTTATCTTATTAATTCTTTTATATTTAATTTTATTAAGAGCTTTTTTAATAAAATTATCAATAACATGTATCGGAAAGTCATTATTAATAAATATCCGTCTTACTCTTAGCATTTCTTGCTCAAGAAGGAGAGGAGTAGAACATATACTAATGGCTCTTTCGATAGCCATGCTAACGGCATTCATTTTATAGGCGGTGGGAACGGAACTGCGGTAGTTGATTGTGATCATGGCATCAGTTTTCTTTCTAAATACAGTCTTTTAATCAAGAATAGTGCTATATGGTAGGAAACTTTTTATTAAATTTTTAGCACGTTAAATTTTATTTAATCAATATGCTGAATTTTATATTAACTCTGAAGGCCTCTTAAGATGTCTCAAACATAATTCGCAAGAAGACTTTATAGAATTTTATCATTCCATGTAAAGCGTGATTGGAAATATACTGACAGGGTATTCACGTTAACTATGCCCTAAATTTTACAAAGCAATACCTTTCTAATTTTGAAAAATTTAGAGATCTTTATATTATAGTTTTACGTGCAAAATTCCTCTAACCAAGTTTGTGCATTAATATTTACAATTGAAAGTTAAAAAATAAAATACATTAGTAACACTCACACCATTACGTTTCTGGGTTCGAGCCCCTTTCTCGAGATATCTTTAAATTTTAAACAATAATTATTTCTCACTTTTTCTCTTTTTTATTTATTATTGAAAATCCCTGCTTTTCTGTTTTTGTTCTATCGAAGCATTTTAACATCTAACTTTTCTCTGATTTTTTTTATTGAATTTACCGGATTTTGTTTGATTGTTTTTTTTTTTAAAAAAAAAGAAGGCAAGAACATCAAATTAAAAATTTTTAAGAAATTATATTTGGAAAATGAATTTTAGTCATTTGAAATAAACGATTCCATTTATGAAAAAGATCAGTTAGAGGTAATTAAACAAAAACCTATGTTGATG
>JAFIDM010012776.1:0-17161 GCA_023159025.1 Thereuonema tuberculata
GATAGAGGGTTTTTAGAGTTGGGGCTTGTAGAGTTAGGGGCTTGGCTCTATATGAGATCTAATACCTTTTTAACAGTGAAAGCGTTATGAGCATGTGAGTCTTTGCAACTTATTTTACATGAAACGTTTTGGATGGGATATACCTATCAGAAATTGTTATATAATAAAGAACCGGAACCCTCTTTATCAGGGGTGGGAGGGTGAAAGTTACAGATTTCTTAATTTTGTTGTTGTTTGTGTGCTAAACCTAGCCTGCACACCAAATGTCAGCTTTCCAGGACTTCAGGAAGTACCCTATAGGTTTTGATGATCATGAGTCAGTCAGTCAGTCAGTCAGTGAATCATGGACTAAATCGACGTATTTTAGATATTAATAAAATCCAAAGTACAAAAGCTGGATAAATGAAACGTAGCGTATTTCTTTGTCTGCTAACTGCATCTTATCCTGAAAATTTGTACTCTCTAGTATTATTTAGGCCGAAGCATTGAGGGTACGACGTATTTCAGATCTTAATAAAAACCAAAGTATAAAAGCTAGATAAATAAAACATAGCGTATTTCATTAGTATGGTAACTGCATCTTATCCTGAAAATTTGAGCTCTCTAGTATTATCCACGCCGAAGCTATGAGGGTTCGAAAATACATAACCAGACTCCCCCCCCCCCCACTTTATAAGGGGTTGGAGGGTGAAAGTTACGGATTTCCTAATTTTTTTGTTGTTTGTGTGCTAATCCTAGCCTGCATACCAAATTTCAGCTTTCTAGGACTTCAGGAAGTACCCTACAGATTTTGATGATCATGAGTCAGTGAGTGAGTGAATGAGTGAGTGAATCAGTGACGGAATCGACGTATTTTAGGTATTAATAAAATCCAAAGTATAAAAGCTAAATAAATGAAACGTATTTCATTACTGCATCTTATCCTGAAAATTTGATCTCTCTAGTATTATCCTGGCCGAAACTATGAGGGTTCGAAAATACGACGAAACGCTTCCAGAAAAAGTATGTAGTGGCCTTCCTGCCTTCGGCTCGTCTTGGCGGGGGCACTGCCGTGCCCCCAGATATTAAAGTAAAATTATTATTTCCATTTGTACACAGTAATCATCTTAGATATTTTGAAAATGCAATCGGCATATATTTCTGAAATGTCATGCATTTCAAACATAAATATCACTGTAATAGATCTTTTTAGTAAATTATATTTGTTAATAGTTAATTGTTTTAAATCTATTAAATTCAAATAATTAATCGATTTCATAGGATTAAAAAAATGAAATCTCCTTTCAGAAACTAAATATTCAGGAATTCATTTTTTTTCCTGCACGATTTTCTTCTAGATTTTCTTTTGGTATTTTCAATTTGAATTTAGGGATCCGGTAGACAAATTGGACTGCAGATTGGAGGAGCCAGGATTCAATTCCAGACAGTGTCCGGGGATTATTACATGGCTATTTCTTCCAGACGGATCCTAAGGTTCACCCAGCCCTTTGTCAAATGCTTTCCGGGATTCTTACTCAGGGGTTAAACGCGGGCGAGCGTCGGCTGACCATCTGACTCTATTTGGCCCGTTGTTCAAAAATCGCTGAGAGCCTAAACCTCTCATGCACCCCAGGACCTGCACAGCCTGTTGTTGTACATTTCAACATTTATTTAGAATTTGAAGAGAAATATTAGATTTTCGTTTTTTTTTTTTGTTTTCTGGAAAATTTGGTTTTTATTTGTTTTGTACTATCTATTGGTGTGTTGCTTTATTGTTTAATTACATATGGGCTTCCTAATGACCTACAAATCTTTACAAATAGGGAATTCTTGTAAGTTTCCTTAGAAGCTTAGGAATTTCATTACTTGATTTCGCAGAATAAATTGAATAAGAATTCACATAACCAAATACTAATGCAATCAATTTCATATTTCAAATTAATAAAGTTCACACTTAAACTTGAAAATCAGAGAGGTCAATTACCGTTTTTGGATACTCTTATCACTAACAATGAGAGGGCAACCCGCATAGAACTATACAAAAATCCTACTTCCGCCAATCAGGTACTTCCGTATAATTCAACCATGTCCACCTTTGTTAAGAAACATTGAATACATATTATAGTACAGAAAGCCTGTTCAATAAATACTTCTTAAATTGCACCATTGAAGACTCCTATTGATTTTGGTAATTGTCCGACCATTAAGCCAAAAGCTAGCGGTAAAAATCAGCTTAAACAAAAATTACAGAAACAGCATATTTCAAACACATTTCTTCAAATTCAGGTGGGAATTTAAAGATTGCTTTGAAAAGAAATGAGGATTTTTTTTTTAATTTTGTACTTGAGAAATAAAAAACTATGGATCAAAAATTAATAAGTATTTGGGTATAATGAGATAACACAGAACTTATCGGTTTTCAAAACTGCACATAGATACATTAATATGTCTTATGAAGATCAATACAAATTGAGTATTTCCGTCCTTGTAAAAGGAATGTTCAATTACCTTCTCGGAAAGGATCAACATGAAAAAGATTTCCATAAAATTATGTAACGTGACTTATCAATTCATTAAGTGGTTCAGGACTTTGGATGCGGGAATATCCATACACAAGAATTGACATTCACATAAACTGATTTTGGGGAGGTCGCATTAAATAGAGAAAATAGAAAAGAAGTCCATTTTTCACATGCACCTCATTATGCTTCTGATTAATAAGTTTACATATTTTTGAGTGTTAAATATGTTTCGTTCGTTTCTGCGGGTATAACGTGAGCTGCGTCCAATGGCGTCCCTGGTCAATGATTTACTTGAACAAATGCTCAAATTTCTCGCCACTTGTTGAGGCAAATGCACGAAGAGACCTGGCATTGAAAAAAAAAATGCGAAGAGTAACTACAAGCCAATAAAAATTCCGTTATAGTGAAGAAGCTAAGTCAGCTTTAATTTAGAACCACTTTCGGTTTTATCTACTTACTTTCCGAAGATAATACAGTGTTTCGTTGTATGATTGTGTGTGTGTTCCTACGCCCTCTAATAACTAGAACCGTTGCACTGGATGAATTTTCTTAAAATTTAGTATGCAGCACAGTGGTCGCTATTCCTTATGTGCTAACATGCCATAACACACCACTTTAAACAAGAGAATTAAATTTAACAAAATAAAACTACTATTTAAATTTTTATTATTATATTTTCTGTCATTACTTTAGTCTAAATTCTATTTTAAATTGCGAAATCGGGAAAAAGCTTGGAATCGCTCTGTTGTCATTAACTCCGAAGGAGAGAAGCCGTGTGCTAGTTTCAATAAAATACAGTCATGACGTCATGCTTAGTATCAAAAAATGTACTGTGCGCATGCGTCACCAATCCCAGCCTTCTCTTTGGCTGCTACGAGTTTTGTGACGAACTCCTTCTTTCAGTATACTACGAATCTCGCGCCTTGAGAGAAATATAGGTGCTGCCTTCTCTTACTCTTATTTGTAACATATGAACATTAATTTCCATCCTAGAACATGACGAATGCGGTGAACAATCTATTAAAGTTATCTTTTTTTGTCACGCATGATGAAACAAGATAGTACTAGCGATATAATCCAATCACAATGTTTCGCAACGGCTTCTGATACATGAATGAAGAAAATTATTCATAAGTTAATCCAAAACGCCTACTTTTAAATTAGCTGAGAGTAAAGTCGATTGCGTGGAAATTAAAATATATTTCAACGAAGACATTTTAACATCTTCGACTAAATTCGAACCACATCTAAAAGAATTTAATCTTAACGGGCGGCGTCGGGCTGACCCCCCGACCTCTACTTTGTCCCGTTAGGTCGTGAATGCTGGAGCTTACCCTCCAGCCACCCCATACGCCTTTGTAGGCCTGTAAGTGGGCTAGTTTAACTTCTAAGAAACACCGACACTCAATCATATAACGTAACACTGTATTATCCTCGAAATGTAGGTAGATAATACAGAAAGTGTTTCGAAATTAAAGCTGACTTAGCTTCTTTGTACATCGAAATTTCTAATGGCTTACAGTTAACCTTCGTTTTTTTTTTTTAAATGTCAGGGCTCTTGGAGCATTTGCGTTAACAAGGGGAGAGAAATATGAGCTTTTGGCCAAGTAAATCCAACGATCATGGTACGCAATACGAGGCAGCTCACGCTATATCCGCATAAACGAAAGAAACATATTTAACATTTAAATTTACAATTAAATTTTACAATTGGTCCTTACATTTGGTTTTATGGTTATAAATATTCATTAGGCTTTGTCGGATATTGCAATTTACAAATTCAGTCTCATAGTTATTATTAATGAATTGATTGATGAGTGCATTTAAGTGATGAAAGAATAATTTTTCAGAAGTACATATTGAAAAGGCTTTCTGTACCATCACATGTATTCAATGTTTCTTAACAAAGGTGGGTGTGGATGAATTATTTGGAACTATCTGATTAGAGGCAGTAGGATTTTTCTATGGTTGTATGAGGATTTCCCTCTCGTTGTTAGTGATGAGATTATCCAAAAACGGTAATTCACCTGTCTGGTTTTCAAGCTTCATTGTGAACTTTATAATTTGAAATATGAAATTGAATTGCATTAGTATTTATGGATTTGAATAATTATTAGCTACAGTAAAAACAGGTTTATACGTATTCCTGGGAAAATTTTAAATTACGCATAACTGAGAATTACTTACAACCAAGCTTTAACTTTATTTTTAATTAAATCTAAATCAGAACACTCGCAATAAACATTTATGTATTAGATACATATTTTTCAACATATGATATGCATCATTGTCAAAATGTCAGTATCAAAACAGTGTATTCATTTTAATACAGATTTTCTGATTTCGTGTTTTGAAAATCTTTTTGGGATTGAATAAAATACTGTATAGCCATATACAATTTCAATTTTAAGATAAATGAAAATCAATGATTCATCTAATTTTCACAAATTTTCCATCACATTGTTACTCCCTTTTCAATATCTGCAAATTTTAGTTTTTGATGACGGCTGCGTATAGATTTTGAACCTAACTTTCAATATAAAATTGACTCCTTTTTACTAATGACTGCACATAATATAGTGTAACGCTATTTCTGCTTTTGATTTTTGCTGTTTATCTTTCAGTTTCCGAATAAATCTCAGTTTTTCTAAAAAGTAACTTTTATTACTTCTATTATCCATGATTGCAAGAGAAAGACTGAAGTAAATGAAGGGAACACATGTTTCATCATTGCGAAAAGTCATTCAATTTTTGTCTTTGACCGACCTTTCATTAAAAGACACCAGAAACCTCATGAACGCGACGATTATGTGTCGATATAGAACGCTAACCTGTATATCAGTGCACCTGGATAATATCTACAGTTGAAAATAGGTACAATTCAATCTCGTTCTCAAAAATTTACAATCTATTAAGAAGAATTCCGTGTATCTCAGTTACGAATATCTCAGAAATAATTTGTATGTAATTAAATACAATTTTCCATTTGCCAGGACCTATAAAAATTACGCGCAAATAAGAAATACGTACAATGGGTTACGTATGAACCAGACTTTACTGTATAATAACGATATTATCCACGTGCCTTTGATAAGAAATCATAGCACTACTGAATGAGGTAAAGTATTGTTTTCAAGAAACTGAATACAATTTCTGATCTAGAACAGAAGAGACTCATAAATAAACCTTTGAGCTCGGTGATAATATTGTCTTTGGCAATCTAATATTGGTTATTAAATAAGAATTCAGTGAGGAAATTAATTAATAATTTTTCCAGATAACTCACTGAAACTATACATCTGCTATAGGTTTGTATGTGAAAATTCCTTTGTAGTAGATGTAAATAAGAACTCTGCATCTATTGAGAAATTAGTTATAATAGTATTAGAAATTTTTAATTCCATTAAATGTTTACAGAATTCAATACTATTATTTATGTGGCGTATAGATTTGTTTTGTATCAATCTTAGTTTGCTTACTGTAAATTTCGATACACTCGTTAACAAAAAAAACGACGTACCTAGAAGGAGTTGTCCGATGGAGACAAAAATTAGTGGAGAGGAAGATTAAGTACAGAATAGAACATGATTAAACTTTCAGACAAATTGAATGATTTATTTCAGAGTTACAGATTTACGAAGTAACTAGCTCAATAAGGTGTTCTCTACCCTCTACCCACCTCTACCTCTACCCTCAATGCAAGCTGTCACACGACGTGGCATAGAGTGATAAAGCTCCCTGATGGTCTCCTGCGGTATTTCTTGCCAAATTTGCTCCAATTGTCGGGCTAGATCATCCACATTCCCTGGTGGATGCAGTCGCCTTCACATCATATCCCAGATATGCTCGATTGGAGAGAGATCTGGGGTCCTGGCTGGCCAAGGAAGTGTTTCAGAAGCTACAACACGTGCCGTATGTGGTCTCGCATTATCTTGCTGTAAAATAAGGCCAGGGTACTGCAAAAGGAAGGGTAGCAAAACATGTCTCAGAATGTCGTCGACGTACCGCTGTGCTGTATGTGTGCCGCTAATGACGACCAAAAGGGTCCGGCTATCAAGGGAAATGGCACCCCAGACCATAACTCCTGGTTGAGGACCTGTGTGATGTGCAATAGTGAAAGCAGAATCGGCACGCTGCCTTTGGGCGTCTCCAGACACGTCTGCGACGATCGTCAGGACACAGTTGGAAGCGGGATTCGTTGCTAAACACTATACGTCCCCAGTCAGCATCATTCCAACTGGATCGAGCCAAGCAGCACTGTCATCTGGCCCGACGGTGTGCAGACGTGAGTTGCAGGTGGCGTAGCGGTCGATACGAGCGTAGATGTCGCTCTCTCAGCCGTCTGTGAATGGTCATCGTGGACACTCGTGTGCGGGTCGCACGTCTGATGATTGATAACGATGATTCAGGCGCTGAGACAGCTGATCTGACAATCACTCTATCCTTCCACTCTGCTGTGGTCCTTGGTCGACCGCTACCTTCATGACGCTAAAATCTGCCATTGTCCACCCATTCCTGCCAGCATCTTCTAATCGCCGCATCCCTTCGACCCATATGACGAGCGATTCTCCGATTTGCCCAACCTGCCTCTTTCAATCCAATGATATGATCTCTTTCAAACTCTGACAGTTGCACGTGATGAGCTCGAATCCTGCGGCGAGGCATTTTTTCAGTCGTTGAAAGGTATCCTAACTCACAATGCAACAGAAATTTTGACCATCAGATTGAGAATCGCTTCTTATATACACATGCTAAGTGCGCAGTTCCGATGCGCTGTAGATCTCGCTATTCATTCATTGGACACCAAAGTTTAATCATGTGCATGGGCGATCCCAATGTCTTTGCATACGAAATTTCATTACAATCGGACAACTCCTTCTAGATGATTTCGTTTTTTTTTTGAAATGAGTGTATTAAAGAATCCCTGCAGTTTATAATGGGGCGTTTAGGAAACAAATTACCTAATTTTAATTTATGGATGTTTGGGTTTGATCTAGATAATCAGAAATCGTATCTGTAAAGTAATTTTTTATTTCTTTCAATGCTAGCCCTCTTAACATTTTTCCTTATATCATTGATTGGGTCAATCGAATCAGTAATTTTGCTACACTTATTTGTATTATTAATATGAACATTAACCATATCATAATGAATGCACTTATCCAATAGAACTATTGTATTGCCTTTATAAGTTTCAATATTTACTAAATTTCCGTTGTTTCTGAGATGTTTGTAGGTATTAAGTTCTAAAGAGGAAATATTACTTTTTCTTTCGTTTTTTATTTTGTACGGACCGACGGGTAAAGGGCGTTGCACATACTGCGAAAGTTCGACGAAAATCGCAAGACAAAGTCATCGCGCGAATTGTCATTCGCATTAACTAACGGCTATTCCACATTAACTAACGAAATCGTTGCGAAATTAACAGGAAGTGAGGGGAAGATCCGGTCTGAAACGGAAGCGGAAATTAATGGCGTTGGTGCGAAGCGTAGAAAACAAGTCAAAATGGAAGCTTCAATTGTGCGTTCGCATTACATAAATAGGCTAACCACTAGTTATAACTATTAGTTACAATCTGCCAAGAAGTGACAATTGCGCAATATGGAATCAAGAAGCCTGATGATAAAAAGAAAAGGAATTCATTGCCATAACTGAAGAAAGAAGAACAATTTTCCCATACCCCTAGAAAATTCTGTTTTTCAATTGTTTACTGTTTACTAGTAGGGTTTTCTTTGTGTTTGGTTTCTTCTTGCTTCAAATATTCCTTATTGATTATTTAATGGCTAATATTTCTTTAGAGAAAGATTTTCATTTTATTCATTTCAATTATTATTATTATTTAGTTTTGTAGTATTTTTTTTTTTATTGTGTAAGTTTTTTTGAAATGTTTATTAATTTGGTTTCTTCTTGCTTCAAATATTCCTTATTGATTATTTAATGGCTAATATTTCTTTATAAAAAGATTCTCATTTTATTCATTTCAACTATTATTATTTTTTAGTTTTGTAGTATTTTTTTTTTTTATTGTGCAAGTTTTTTTGAAATGTTTATTAATTTGGTTTCTTCTTGCTTCAAATATTCCTTATTGATTATTTAATGGCTAATATTTCTTTATAAAAAGACTCTCATTTTATTCATTTCAATTATTATTATTTTTTAGTTTTGTAGTATTTTTTTTTTTTTTATTGTGTAAGTTTTTTCGAAATGTTTATTAATTTGGTTTCTTCTTGCTTCAAATATTCCGTATTGATTATTTAATGGCTAATATTTCTTTAGAGAAAGATTCTCATTTTATTCATTTCAATTATTATTATTTTTTAGTTTTGCAGGTTTTTTTTTTAATTGTTTATTAATTTGGTTTCTTCTTGCTTCAAATGTTCCTTAATGATTTTTAGTGGCCAATATTTTGTTTATAAAAAGATTCTAAGTACATTTATTACTTTTTAATTCATTTTATTTTTGTTGATTAACATTCCCTTCAAAACATTCCCCCATTACATGTATCGTTGTTGTTATTTACAAAGTTAACAATACTTTGTGTTCTGTTCAGTGTTCCCACCAAGTTCAATGGATAACTCTCATTCTCAATTGTAACTAATGATTTTACCATTCCCTCATTATTTATATTGATCTGTGATTTCCTGAAGTCGTATGGGATTGGCAGCAACATCATTTGTCTTTACAGTAATGCGGTCTTACTCTAGAGGCTTTACATTCATGGACCATTTTGTTACCATCACCTGAGTATGCTAGATGATTCGCTAGTGAAACCGGTCATTTTTTAATTGTACATATGTTTATTTTTAGCTTAATTATGTATTGGCATCATTTTATCAGATCTACTGTAGTTATTTTAACTTTAATGTCCGCAAAGCACCTACAGGCAGATTTATTTCAAAAAAAATCTCATAGGACTGAAATGTAATAACTGAAGAATAATAAAAAAAAAATCTGGTTTCTGTAAAATTTATAAGCTTAGAACAACTAAAAGAGGCGATGGCATTATTGTGTTGTACGTAATAAATGTCTATTTAAAAGTGCATGATCTACCACTACATATGAACATATTCCATGTCACTACAAGGCAAATACCTCTCTTGGTTTTCACATGGGACATAATGCAATTGACAAATCTCCTCACACATATAAACTGTTATTAAGGAAGAAATAACAAATAACACAATTGAAATGAAACAGACAATATGTTGGGAGTGTTATGTGTGTAGTAGATACTAACACTGATAGTTCCAAATATACTATATATAACAAAACTATCAATTACCAAAAAATTTTCATATTATATCATATTCATCATATTTGTAAACCTCCAAGAATTGCAAATGCCACAACTGCAGTTTCAGAATCATGTATTGGCCTTTATTTTTCTGACATTAACACTATCAGTACAAGGGATATTGCAGATCATGTGAGTGTCATATTCGTCATGAATACCTGAAATGATCATATTCATTACAAAAACATAAGTAGAAATGGGATATATCATTCTTTAATTTCTACTGATAATTTTAACAAAACAGTCAATGAGCTTCTTCACATAATAAATGATTACAAGCAAGATACAAATAACAGTATTCATAACTTATAGCGAATAAGTAACACAGCCAAATGAATAATGTGAAATGATAAAAATAAATCCTGCGAAACATGAGCAAATGCACACAATATTACATATAAACAACCATAGATATATACATATATATATCTAATGGAACATATTGAAGACAAAATAAAAGTGCAAATTAAAAAACTAGTTACAAAGACATTAATTTTGAAACAGAAATACAAACAAAACCAAATTGGCTAAAGGCATTTCATAATAAAAAACAAATATTATAGGATATTAATTGACAATGAGCAAAAGGCATATGTGAACATTTGGAAATTTCTAAACAACACACATTATAAATAGGCACATATTAGAATGTAGAAATAATCACCTTATTAATACAGTGTGATGGGGCAATTATCCTTGAAGACCTGACAAATGTTTTTATTCAAAACACCTACACAATTCCAATAAGCAAGCAAACATCAATTACAAAAGGAATTCTAAAACAAAAGGTATGGTACTATTGCCACCCACTTTAAATGATATCTGCAGCATACTTTCTAAACTAAACAATCATATCTGTATGG
This sequence comes from Thereuonema tuberculata, assembly GCA_023159025.1. Taxonomy (NCBI): domain Eukaryota; kingdom Metazoa; phylum Arthropoda; class Chilopoda; order Scutigeromorpha; family Scutigeridae; genus Thereuonema; species Thereuonema tuberculata. The sequence continues at coordinate 10,659 of JAFIDM010012776.1, forward strand.
GCTGTGATTTTCTACAAGTAAACACAGAAATTGTGGCTTCTTTTATTGTTGAATAAAAATGATGGAATTAAGGCCACCACACATTGGTCATTGACAGCATTTATGTACAAATTACAAATTAAATTGTATATAAAGTTTTGTCAATCATCAATGTGTGGGGGTCTTATTTCCACCATATTATTATTCATTTTATCTACACATGTTACACCTGCAGGTATTTTATTTTTGAGTTTTTTACAAATATCCTTATCAGAGACACATATAGATCATTTTCAAAGGAATTGGATAACAAGTACTTTTGCTTTACACAACAAAAACTATAAATCTTATCAGTAACTATCTTACAGTTGTGCATTATTATAAGCAAACAATAGAACTAGTGAATAGGAAATGAAACAAACAAATATACAACCATAGTAAAAACATCTCTTGCCACATTTACAGTTTTTTATGTAAAACAAAAAATTCTTTACAAGTCAATAAATTGAATATGATTATTGAACATGTCGACTTGTAACTAACTGTTGAAAACTATAATTAAATTTGTAATTTTGGCTAGAGATGTTTATAATATGTGTTTACATGTCTAGGTCATCCTCTTCCAGAAAATCAGGAAGACAGATACCTCTTTTCCTTTCCTTTATTTTATGTGCAACATATAATAAGGACATTTTCAGCCTTCATACTTTTAGTAAGGACATACTATTAAAGTAATGCCTCAGTGTTAACACAAACATCTCGAAATCATTAAATCTCTGAGAGCTGAAATCCTCTCCAGTCTTCTGCATTTGGGAGTGCAGCTCCCTGAACAAAACATCTGATGTATATTTACAATTTACGTGTGTTAACATTTCTTTAAGATTCAATAATAAAAACTACACACAAGTTAAAAATAAAAACATATTTACAATAAAAGAGGAGACTTTCGAATCCAACTTATTTAGGGATTCATCTTCAAGCACACAAGTTATTCTTTTGGTTCCATTTAAATACAATTACACATTACAATTAAACCAATCTAATGAAATATTCAAATTAACAAAAAAGTCGTTAGGAACCATCCAAACGTCAACCCAATCGAGTAAATGGAGATGCCCGCTGAAGGCGCCCTCTGTGCAGAATCTAGAACTTCAAAACAAAAATCAAAAACAAAAATTAAAACAAAGAAACATCTTTCCTTATTTTTTCAATAATTTAAATTTAATTTAATTCCTGATTATTATTCCTATTGATTATCCTATCTAGCATTTCTTTTCTTTTCAATTTCTTTTTTAATTTTTTCTTTTTGCCATTTTGCATATTTTTGTAATTTATTATTACACACATACTGCTGAACATTTTTGTTCGGTACGAAATAATTATAAGAATCTAAAACATTTATAAAGAAAGATTCAATAGCCTCTCTTCCATGTCTGTTTTGACATTCGTCTAGGACCAAATATTCCTTGAATTTACCTATATGACCCAAGTCATACATATGTCTAGCTATATAAGAGCCGTTCAAATTGCCTGTGTTTATGCAACTCTTATGTTGATCAAAACGTTTTTTTAGCTTCTGACCACTGTTACCAATGTAAAAACATTCCCCCTCTTCGCAAGGTACCAAATAAATACAACCTTTTTTATTGATCTTATCTTCTATTTTTTTATTGTGTTCAATTGGGTAGGTTAATTTATTGGATAATTTATATCCGAGTCTTATGTCAGTGCCTTGGAAAATCTTTTTCAAACGTTTATGCAAGACTGGGTGAAAAGGGAACGTTGCCCATATTATTCCGTTTTTCTCTTCTTTTATTTTGGGGTTGTATATTTCATGAATAGTTGTCGATATAACCGAGTCTACCAACTGAGATGGGAAATCATTCTTTACGAAACAATCTTTTATTTTAACTATGCTTTCATTGAAAAGATTTTCTGTTGAACTCAAATGGAAGGCTTTTCTGATTTTCATTCTTATCAAATTAACCTTTGCACTGTTAGGCACGGCTGATGAAAAGGGAGTAATAGTATTACCTGAGGTAGGCTTAGTGTATAACTCAGTTTCAATCTGATTATCTTTCATTCTTACTAAAACATCCAAAAAAGGTAAACTGTATTCGACATGTTTTTCAATAGTAAACTGAACCCCTCTATCAAGAGAATTGAATTGGTCCAAGATAATATTTTCGGCATCTTTCCTTGCAATAATAAAAATATCATCCACGTATCTTTGAAAGAAATAAGTGGAATTGTCAAAATTAGTAAAAAATAAAAATTCTAAAAATTGCATGGAAATTTCAGCCAAAAACATGGATGAGGGCAATCCCATAAATAACCCTACAATTTGTTGAACTATCAAACCATTCGCCACAAAAAATTGATTATCAAATAAGAATTTAATTAAATAATACAGATTTTGTTTTTCTTTTGTATCATGATTACAAAAATAAAACTCTATCACTTTTTCTATAAGCTCAAATGTAATTGATGTGAATAAATCCTTTGCATCAATAGAAAATAATGTACTATTATTTTCAATTTTTAGTTCTCTTAAATTATCACAAAACTCTTCGCCATTTTTTACATAACCTATAGAATTACTTTTTAGGTGTTGTAGTTTTTCGGCCACCATTTTAGAAATCCTTAAAATCAATGAATTGGAGCAATTTATTATCGGCCTAGAGGGGAATTTTCCATTTTGACATTTTGGTTTATGAATCTTAGGCAATATTTTAATTTTAGGCAATCTATCATCATCTTGTATGATCTCGTTGTCCACCATTTCTTTATCCCAATCAATAAGTTTTCCTAACAATCTAATATTCTTTCTTATTTTTCTATACATTTTATCCAAATCAGTATTTAAAATTTTATAAGTTTTGGAGTTCCCTATATGAACGTTGATCATATCTTGGTAGTCTTTCGTATTCAATACAACCATATTATTACCTTTATCGGAAGGAACTATAGTGATGTTAGGATTTTTCTTCAAGTTTTTATATGCATTCATTTCTAACCGGGATAAGTTACTTCTGCCATTTTTTTCCCTGTCTTGCATAATTAAAGAGCCTATCTGTCTTCGTATATTATTCTTATTTTTCTTGTCAATGCTGCTTCTTTTCAAAACACATTCCGTAATCGCCACCATTCTATGTGGGTATTCAGGTTCTTGCAAAACATTGAACTTCATTCCTTTTTGAAGAATGTTTTTCTCTATAATTCCCAAGGGATAATTAGATTCATTGATCACTGTTGTCATTTCAAGATTTGGATTACCCCATTTTTCTAAAGATAAGTTAGTTAGCTTTTTGATGTGTTTTTTCTTTATTTGCTCCGATATTTTCCAGGCTTTTTGTGCTGCTTTACATAAAATAGCATGATAATTATGAGCATCTAAATCTTGTGATAATTGCAAAGAGATTTTTTGTAATAATTCAATGCATTTCTTATCTTTTTGATAGTTTTCTATTAATCTTATATTAAGATACTGTCTTTGAATCTTATTAATGTATTTCACAACAGTTTTCTCTTTACAATATGGAATATTGATGCGTAAGGGTTTTGGGATTAACTCATTATTTATACAGCATTTATTGAATTTAATAGCTAATTTATTTGCTGCAATTTTCTTGCTTAAATCATAAAATTTGTTAACTAATTTTTTAACGTTAGCCATATTATATAGAATCTTTCTTAAATCCTTAAATCTTAATTAATTAATTAAGATTAAACCTTAATCTTAAATTCTAAAATTTTGAACCTTAAATTTGCTAATATTGTTAATAAGGAAAAATAACAAGAAAGGAAATTAATAAAAGAGGAATATTAAAAAATGCTGTCCCCTTGGGTAACTCAAGGGAGGGTCTAGTAGGAACCTAAAAGAAAAACAAAGGGTTAGTCCCTAATATATTAACAATTGAATATTTACAATTTACGTGTGTTAACATTTCTTTAAGATTCAATAATAAAAACTACACACAAGTTAAAAATAAAAACATATTTACAATAAAAGAGGAGACTTTCGAATCCAACTTATTTAGGGATTCATCTTCAAGCACACAAGTTATTCTTTTGGTTCCATTTAAATACAATTACACATTACAATTAAACCAATCTAATGAAATATTCAAATTAACAAAAAAGTCGTTAGGAACCATCCAAACGTCAACCCAATCGAGTAAATGGAGATGCCCGCTGAAGGCGCCCTCTGTGCAGAATCTAGAACTTCAAAACAAAAATCAAAAACAAAAATTAAAACAAAGAAACATCTTTCCTTATTTTTTCAATAATTTAAATTTAATTTAATTCCTGATTATTATTCCTATTGATTATCCTATCTAGCATTTCTTTTCTTTTCAATTTCTTTTTTAATTTTTTCTTTTTGCCATTTTGCATATTTTTGTAATTTATTATTACACACATACTGCTGAACATTTTTGTTCGGTACGAAATAATTATAAGAATCTAAAACATTTATAAAGAAAGATTCAATAGCCTCTCTTCCATGTCTGTTTTTACATTCGTCTAGGACCAAATATTCCTTGAATTTACCTATATGACCCAAGTCATACATATGTCTAGCTATATAAGAGCCGTTCAAATTGCCTGTGTTTATGCAACTCTTATGTTGATCAAAACGTTTTTTTAGCTTCTGACCACTGTTACCAATGTAAAAACATTCCCCCTCTTCGCAAGGTACCAAATAAATACAACCTTTTTTATTGATCTTATCTTCTATTTTTTTATTGTGTTCAATTGGGTAGGTTAATTTATTGGATAATTTATATCCAAGTCTTATGTCAGTGCCTTGGAAAATCTTTTTCAAACGTTTATACAAGACTGGGTGAAAAGGGAACGTTGCCCATATTATTCCGTTTTTCTCTTCTTTTATTTTGGGGTTGTATATTTCATGTATAGTTGTCGATATAACCGAGTCCACCAACTGAGATGGGAAATCATTCTTTATGAAACAATCTTTTATTTTAACTATGCTTTCATTGAAAAGATTTTCTGTTGAACTCAAATGGAAGGCTTTTCTGATTTTCATTCTTATCAAATTTACCTTTGCACTGTTAGGCACGGCTGATGAAAAGGGAGTAATAGTATTACCTGAGGTAGGCTTAGTGTATAACTCAGTTTCAATCTGATTATCTTTCATTCTTACTAAAACATCCAAAAAAGGTAAACTGTTTTCGACATGTTTTTCCATAGTAAACTGAACCCCTCTATCAAGAGAATTGAATTGGTCCAAGATAATATTTTCAGCATCTTTTCTTGCAATAATAAAAATATCATCCACGTATCTTTGAAAGAAATAAGTGGAATTGTCAAAATTAGTAAAAAATAAAAATTCTAAAAATTGCATGGAAATTTCAGCCAAAATCATGGATGAGGGCAATCCCATAAATAACCCTACAAATTGTTGAACTATCAAACCATTCGCCACAAAAAATTGATTATCAAATAAAAATTTAATTAAATAATACACATTTTGTTTTTCTTTTGTATCATGATTACAAAAATAAAATTCTATCACTTTTTCTATAAGCTCAAATGTAATTGATGTGAATAAATCCTTTGCATCAATAGAAAATAATGTACTATTATTTTCAATTTTTAGTTCTCTTAAATTATCACAAAACTCTTCGCCATTTTTTACATAACCTATAGAATTACTTTTTAGGTGTTGTAGTTTTTCGGCCACTATTTTAGAAATCCTTAAAATCAATGAATTGGAGCAATTTATTATCGGCCTAGAGGGGAATTTTCCATTTTGACATTTTGGTGAAGATTTCTTTCGAAAGAAAATTGTCTTGCGAGAGCTGCGTTCAAGGGAAACTAACCAACATCCCGCACAAGAAGTTAAATCGCATTCGCACCGAAGCTGTTCTGGATCTGGTACATTTAGATCTGTTTGGACCAGTGGAAGTCGACAACCGACAAAAGGCTAGATACGTCTTAACTATAATCGATGATTTTAGCAGGAGAAGTTTTGCTTACCTTATTCAAGACAAAACTCAAGCCAATAACAAGATTAAAGATTTTGTAATTTTCGCTGAGCGCCAAACGGGCAGAAAATTAAAAGCCATATTGACAGATCAGGGGAGAGAATTTAATAACAGAGAACTGGATACGTACTTACGTAGGAAAGGAATAAAACACCATAATTCATCTAGCTACTCACCGCAGATGAACGCCATAGCCGAGAGATTGAACCGATCGTTGCAAGAAATGGCAAGAACGTTACTTACCGAGGCGAATCTACCTGCATCTTTTTGGCCATATGCTGTCGAAACTGCCAACTACATCCTGAACCGAACCCCTCACAGCTCCATCGGTAATAAAATTCCGCTATCAAGATGGTTTGCTAACTATCACAAAACTTCCGTGCGTCATCTCAGGAAGTTTGGTAGCGTGGTGTATGTTAAGAAACCTTACATACAAGTGAAACATAAGTTTATGAGTAAGTGCTGGAAAGGAATCCTGGTGGGATACTCTCAACGTGTCCGTGGTTACAAGATATT
>JAFIDM010012777.1:0-17159 GCA_023159025.1 Thereuonema tuberculata
ATTAGGCGATCATCAGTTGAGGGTAGTCAGAATGAACTTTTGCAGGTGACTTTTTCTTTATTTTTAATGTGTTTTTATGTTTTTAGTTTATAGCCATGGAGGTTCCACTGCTCTTTCTACTCAGCTATTTATTTTGTATGTCAGTTTTTACACGCACTTTTTTGAAATACTGTATCTCTAAAAATAATTAATATTTTTAAAAACCCTTTTAATATGTTATAATTTGAGCCTTTAATAATGTTCATTCCAAAGGACAAGTTTGTAGCTTTAACCAGTTTTGAGAAAAAAATTCGCAAAGTTGACTCGAAACTTAGCAAAAACTTCGTGAAAATGAGTCGCAAATTGGAAGGAAAAAAACGCCTGTAACTTTTTTTTGGATAAAGCTAGAGAGCTCAACTACGGCTTATTTTTGTTTTCTCAAAAACCATATTCTGTAAAAAAAATTTCGTTGAATTTCGACAACCTTCGATTTTTGGCAAAAATCGAAGATTTTTTTAAGGTCTAGACCTTATCTAATAATCACTACTTGCCTTTGAAAGTCTGAAAGCTGTTTCCTTCCATGATGTGGGTATCACATAAAAGCTAAAAGAAATGAAAATAAAAATTAGTAAGCACGCATTTTATTCATGATCCCATCTAACCCTCAATTTTTCCGCTTTTCTATCGACCACCCTGTATATAGTACGTTAAATAAATTAATATCTAAACTCAGGAAGTGCTTCCCATTTTTCTGTGCTTTAACTACAATTGATGCAGTGAACTTAAAATACGAGATAAAAAAAAAATGAAAAAGAAATACATTCAGTTCAGAGAAATATACTTTCTACATTTCGTTCGCGAAGTAACGTATGTAATACCCCAAAACAAATAGTTCCAACTTAAAAGGTATTTATATTGATCAATGTATCAATGCTTTGTTATTTTATCTGTCAATAAATTTCAATTTCTCTCAGTTTTTAATTGTCTTTTTACCCTAATCGGACAGGAAACTTTAAAACAATTAAAAGTTTAGAGGCGGCAGGATATGTGACGTCGATTTAAGCTCATGAGCAAGAAGAAGCGAAATACAGTGCAGTTAATGTGGCTGAATTTTTACCAGTTGATCTTTTAGAATCACCCAATTTAGTATGTTCATTTGGTTAACTGGCGCCAGTGAGTCGTAACAGGATTTCAGAAATAAGAAAGCGAAATTTGAAGAAAGATGGCTTATTTACATAATAGTTAGAATATAAATATGGAAAAGAAACGTCTTCCAATGATTTGTTGGGAGAAAACACAAAGAATCCTTATATATTATTTCTCAAAGGTGTTTCTGTGTGGGAACGTCATAACTTCCTTAATACTTCATCAAAGTCAATGATTGAGACATCATTTTGAAGATTTCGATCTCCGCTAATGACGAAAAATAACCAAAATGTTTAAAATTAATGTTTTCATTTAAAAACTTTATTTTAAAAACCTTTTTATAAAAATGTAGACACGCTTTAACAGAAGCGACTTGATCTTTCGAAAGTGAAACAGCATTTCAAATAATTCTATAGCGTCATAGACTTTAAATCTACCCTTTTTTGAATAAAAATGCACTTTAAAATGATATTTCATCGCTTATTTAATAAGAACAGATAAAAAACAAACAAAGATTTATAGTTTAATAAAAATAAACGATTTATTACAATAAAAAAAAAAAAAAAAATTGTCAACTTCTTATATATTATTTTCTAAAAGTTTTTTTTTTATTATTTCCCTTAATACTTTTATCATATTTAATAGACATCATTTTGAAGATTAAATTAATTATTTAAAATTAATGTTTTCCTTAAAAAACTTTATTTTAAAAATCTTTTTATAAAAATGTAGAAGCCGCTATCTATTCACAATCTGTTCATTTATTTATTTGCACGTTACCATTCGGTGACTGATCAAGATATCACGCGAATTATTCGCACGGGTCAACCTTTTTATAAAAATGGAGAAGACACCATCTATTGACAATGTGTTTAACTAATATGCACGATAGCTGTTGGATTTGTTTATTATTTCTCAAAGTTGGTTTTTTTGTTGCGAAATATTCGCACGGGTCAACTAGTAGGATAGAATGACTGGAGGAATAGAATGGCTAAGATTATTAACAGTTTAGGAAAACCGATGAATTGTTGAAAATAAACATTTTTTTAATTTTTATTTATTTTGTTTTTTCTTTTTGATTGGGAAAATAGTTGAAAGTAATTGTGGTTTATAAAATGAGAAAATAAGAATTAAGGACTAATTGATATAAAATTAGATTTATTGATAACAATAAAATATAAATGAATAAAAGTACTAAAAAAAGAAACATTTGTCCTTAATATACATTTTAATCTAAATTTAGTGGAAAAATATATCAGATGGAGAATTGAATAAAATACTTCATATATATATATACAGTCGGACCTCGATATAAGGTCACCAGCATATAAGGTCACTTTTCTAAAGTCCCGGCTCATTGAATAGGAATTCTTTGATATGGATTATCGGATTTATGGTCAGATCTTAAAAACCGTAATCGCATATAAGATCACTTTTGTCTGTGATTTCAGTGCCACACTGATTCAATTCCAAGAATTTTTCCGTGGGTACGATCTTTTATCGGCGTCATTTCCCCTACTGACGTCATTTCCCCTACAGCTTTTTCACGAAGCACTTCATCCCCACAAATTCCAGGAAAAAAAGATGAGGAAAACGATATTCCTTTGCGTGTGTTATTACAGGATGTCAGAAATCGCGGCTGTGCTGTAGAAGGGGAAAGTGAATATGTGAGAATTGATGATGAAACTGCTACCACTTTTCAAGCTTCGATTTCCGAAATTTTTTAGCGAGTTTTAGATTCCAATGCATTAGAAAGTGAGGATAACGACAGTGATACTAAAAGTGAAGCGGTGACACAAGCAGAAGCACTCAGAGCATTAAATGTCGTAAGACATTTTTTATGAGCCATGAAGAAGCTCAAAACTTAGAAAACATTGTACAAAAGATGAAACCAAAACTGCGACAATCCTGTATTGTGGTTATTTTAAGTATGGTCAGTTGTACATCAGTACTTTGCTTCAGCATACTAGTACCATTTGATTACAACTTTTTTCCAAATTAAATTTTTTTTTTCCAAATTGTACGTAGTCGTTGTTCTACAAATAAACTCGATACTGACTAGTCTATTGGTAATTTAGTTATTAGCGAGTTTGAGACCAACAACTTCGAAATGAAATGTCTTACGAACAAAGAAGATGGGATACAAAGATTTGAGAGCTGATCAATTGACGAAAGATAATAATTACGAAAACAGCAGCTACCCTATGATGCTTGAAAATCGGAAGATAAAATGAACAAATTCTTTACATTAGAGACTATTCACCTGTTAAATTTTATAACATTTAAAAGACAAATAATCAAATAAATAAATAAATAAATAAAATAAATAAATAAATACAGTAACTTTGGTTCTTACAACGTACCAATGTTTCAAAGAAAGGGAGTCACCCATCATTCACATAAAGAAAATGAAACAAAACAAATTCATGCCAAGAGCTTATCAATGAAGGGAGTCTAGGACGGCCGTTTCATCATCTTTATGATTCTTCAGTTAAACTTACCACTTCGATGACAAGCTTCGAAGTCATGAAGAATATGTGGATCCTATATTCGCTCTCGACTGTGGGTTCCGACACAAACAAACAAAGAAAGAAAATTACCTGTTGCTTAGCAGGATTTAATAATATGGCCCTCAACATTCAGGCACAAGTAGTAAATAAATTACAAACAAAAAGCCACAGCAAAGCAAAAGATTTTAAAGAAACAAGGCTTAACGATGTTAAAGAAATAGGGGAATTTGCTGTTTTTGTTTTCATTGGTGTATGATGGGTAATTCCCCTTTTCATTAACATCTTCATCTGCACCTTAACCTTTGTTTCTTTAGTACTTGCCAAAACAATTTCTTGAAATACAATCTTATTTTACTCTTTATTGCTTTACTATTTCTATTTATATTGATTTACTAAAAAAATTATTTTCCTTATTTTATTAATTAATATTTCTTTTCTTTTTATTGTAGGTGCCATGCTGCTACGTCTATGTTTCCTCTTTATGTGGGGATGTGTTCAAGAAGTCCTGTTAACTGGAAGTGACACCAATATCAGTTGGCAACACGAAATTCCTGATAAGAACGCCAGTGAATTATTTGTGAAACTATCACCGGATGGCATCAGTAGATCTGACGAAACGTATAATCAGAACAGACATGTGGAAATGAATGATAGCAGTACCATCGAAAACGTTGAACCATTACCTCAGCCACTAGCATTCCGAATGGCTAATCCAACAGCTGATCCCTTGAGAAGTTTTCCCAGGGGATATGACACCACGAGCACAACGCGAAGGCATGTACCAATGCTACTTACCACAACTCGCCTTCCAGATAGCACCATTGCAGCAACTGAACAACAGCCAAAGAATGAAGAAGGGAATAGAACATCAGAAATTCCATTAGAAACCACTCAGCAAATATTGATACAGGAACAACCACAAACAACTCAAAGAATATCACAAAATGAAAGCGAAAGTTTAGCAACTGAATTTGGTACTACTCCAGTTTTCACGACGGCAATAACAACAGAATCTAAAAACGAAGTAGGAACTACAGTAAGTCAAGCTGCAGAACAAATAACACATGCAAACAACAATGATATGAATGAAACACAAACTTCAGAAATGGAAACAATGTTAAATTCCTTAAAAAATATCAGCGAAGCGACAGGAATCTCAATTGATGAACAGATCACCACAACCATTCCTGCAGAAATTAGCGATTTACCTATACGGGTATTCAAACAACCCGAACATAATGATTTCAACACGGATTCTCTACCATTAATGGATAAAATGATCGAATCTCAAACAGTCTTACAGGAAAAAACAGACAGACCAGTCACCATTGTGACTACAACCCATGTTGATGACACTACGGAGACCAAGCAAGAACAAGAGACTGTAAATGAAGAATCAGAAACAACAGATGAGCCTTTGGAAGAAACCTTTGAGAACAAGAAAAATAATAGCTTATGGTCCAAAATTCAAGACATTCTCAAGCAAAGTCAACAAATAAAACTGCCAGAATTTCCAGGCCTATCGTCACAAATTATAAGTAGGTTGGCATCGACCAATCCGAATTTGGGTCTGATGGGTAAACTACAGAAGTTCATAGGAGACAAGAAGGATATGTTGAGTGATATGTTATCCAAGCAGATGGGCTCTTCAGATACATCTTTTCTTTTGCCGGGAATCCAACAGATGATGGCTTCTGGAATCAATAATGGAGCTGCGATTTCTAATAACCCGGATGTAAATAGAGATGAATCAATACCTTCCACCCCTCCAACTAGTGCCTTTCAAGGTGATATGAAGGACACATTGTCTGAATTGATGCTAACTTCAAAAGTTCCGGGCACCTCACCATCAACTATGAACGCCAACGCTATGAGCCAAATGCTTGCAAGCTTGTCTAGCTCCTTTTGGCAAAATGTGTCGCCTACCACTATAAGAGTTAACAGTACCACCGAAATGTCATCAAGCGACGTCACCACAAAAGCGATGAGAAGAATGGATTCAGAAATAAGTGAAGAAAACTCGACGGCTTTTCCCGCAAAGAACAGCTCGAAAGACGTCTGGTCCCGTATACAGGAGATTATGGAAGAAAGTAAAAAAGATAGTTTAGCTATTATTCCCGGAATTCCTATTGGAACTGCTGAAGAAAGTAACACTACACTTCCTGTGCCAGCGAAATACCTCGAAGTTAACAAGGCCATGGAAGCTTTGCCCTTTACTGCCAACAATGTCGAAAGCACCACATTTCAGATACCTGAGTTTACTGACGACAATGCAAGCCATGATAAAGTACAGCAGTGGCAAGAGGAAACTGAAAACGGAATTTTCACTAGAATTAAATACACTCAAATTAATAGAACACTGTCTCCTCAGCCTGAGATCAACCTCCATTATCGGCAACCCTACTCTAAAGCCCTTCCTTTAAGCAGTTTTGAGCCAGTGCCAAAAATGGAAGAAAACCTAACACAATCAAATAACACAAATGAGACTGAAAACTCAATGTCCACCGAGACTTCTCTTCCAGACAACATAACAGAACTAATGGCAGAAAGTAATGTAGATACCGTAGTTACAAAACTATCCGAATTTAACGATCTTTACCCTATGGAAATAATGAATGGTACTTGGGATGAGACAGTGCTCCATTCTGAACCTTTGGTTCCAAAAGATGATGCTCCTAAGGAAGTGTATGTTCGTCCAAGAATAACCGAGTCCACAAATGATGCAGTGATTCAGGCCAGAAGTGATGATACTCTTGTAGTTTGGCCAAGTCTTTATAATGCATTCGAAAATTCGGATGTAGCTCTTAATACAAATGCTAACGACTCTAAGCCAAACGTAGATAGCGTGACAGATCAACTCGTGCGCCCTCAGCCTCTAGAACCTGAAGAATATAATGCACTGTTTGGAAAAAGTCTTGAAGATACTACTAGTGGAGAACGCTTACCTCAGTCGAGATCCTTTGATGGGTTAAGTAGTACAACCTTTCACTCAATGGAAAACAAAAATTCGATTGAAACAACCAGCGTAAACAATAACTTTACTGGGTCGTGGGAAGAACAGTCTACACCAACCGAAAAGGTTATAACATCGATACCTCTTACTTTCTCTCCTGAACCACTAAGCACTCAAACTCATGTGAAAGAAGAAAGCGGTTTACTTTCTAGAGCCAACAGTGCTCTCCAAAATCACCGCCTTTCGCCACACATAACCCGTACACCTACGAAGTGGATGTCGCCATTGACAAGTATGCCTTTTCCTGCCTACAGCGTCCGATGCCCAACAAATAAGTCTTGCGAATTTACCCTGCAAAGTGTAGGAAATGATATTGCTCATAAAGAGGATGCAGTACCATCTGCTTCGACCATTATACCTGTTATCGCTGACGCATCTAATATAAAACCTGTTGTAACACCCATGGTTGATCCGTGGAGTGAATTAATCGGTCACAGATTACCTACATTTCCGGCAATGTTTACTCCGTTTTACCCGTCTTACTTCAGCACAACAACAAGAAGAACCATCAATCAAATGTCTAATCACCCAAATTCAGCAGTGAAAAACTATGTTAAGTTACCATCCAGAGTTAGACCTAACAGGCCGTTTAATGCCACTGCTCTTCATGCTATGCACGGATATCATAAGCAAAAACCTGATGCACATAATCATCATCATAAGAATAAGCCCCAACACCATCCAGTATACGAATCTCCGGCTCTTTCCCAGAGGCCTTTGCACGGATCTCAATATCACGTTTCTTCTCACCAATCTTCCAATAACAAAAATCACTCGCATCAAAACAATGTTGGCTCTCATATTCATAGTCCCCAGCATCAATCCGTTGATAGAATTTCTCATAATACGACCAGCTATCCACCAGTAATGTCTACTGCTAGTACAGAGTGGCGTCCTTTGTATGTCCCTCCTTATACAACAGCAAAACCAGTTACAGCTGCTTTCTACCAAACCACAACTCCTACCACACTTACGGTAAATTCCGTACGAGTGGCTACAACCACGTCTGTTGTAGAAGATTCCACTAAAGCTTATGAAGCAATGGCATCTCCTTCAGCAGAGGCTCTAACACAAACAACGACAGCAGCCACCACCACGACTTCTACGGCAGCAATGAACACAGCTGAAGCCAAATCTACATTAGCTGTAACTGTTACTTCGAGTACACCCACTGCAAGACCATTTATAACTACCAAATCTGCTGCACATCAACCCTCGAAGATCTCAGTCACGACTGCGAGGGTGAATGATAAACCGTTAATCAGAAATTCTACCAAGCGTCCTCCCCCTAACAAAAATAGAACAACACCAAAGCCTCCGAAAGACTCAGCAATGGCAGCGGCCAGTGAGACAGTTGCTAGCAACACAGCTGCTCTCATAAATGCTGCTAGTACGGCTGCCGCTACAGTGCACAATGTCATCGTCTTCAAAATGCTCTTGCTTATTGCCTTCGTCGCGGTACCAATAGTGGCAGCTGCTGTGCCACTTCTCGTTCCCCAGGGACGGTCATGGCGCAGCAGCAAGGACAAGGATCTGGTGGAATGGGCGGCCAACAGCGCAACGCTGCTCGCACTTGCCCATTTTACAAACGATGAACGGATGCATAAGATGCTGTTACTCCACGATGACGACTTTGCCGAGGCACTGAGCGAAGTGCTGACGGCATCACTGATCCCATCGGAAGAAAGAAATGGGGTCAATCAACCCAAAGCCAACGAAGCTGAACTCAAAGAAATGTCCGATATACTAAAAAGGGTGCTCAAAGAACTCTTGATTGCTGTCAGGGTTAAAGGTGTGAAACGATTAGGATTAAAGATACCTTTGTAAAAGAAAAATAACAAGATTTTAAATCATTCTTAAGAAATGACAATGCAGCAGATGCCCCAAGTGATCTTCAAAGGACTCTTGAACTTAAAATAGTTTCATGAGTATTGTTTTTATACTTTTTGTAAGAGTATGAATATTCATGTTTCTAGACGCCAACTTCAAGACTATTTATTCAATAAATAATTCAATAGATTTGAGTGGGTGGTATCCATATTTCAGTGGGTTTGATTATTCATAATTGACTTGTGTGTGTGCGTAACAATCATTTGTGTTTAAAAAACAATGAAATACTAGACTTATTTAAGTGGCAAATCTATACCAAAATATAGAAGGTCCTGATTCAAGCCGTACTTCCAGATATAGTGGTTAAAGAAACTGAAAGCAAACAGGCGGATGGTAGCTTTTCAAGATACTTAGAAATTTTACACAAAATAACAAGAAAATCTTTAAGTGAATTCTGCCATTAAGAAAATCATTATACCAGAATATTCCCAGAGACAATAACTGTGCTTAATATATTTTATAATTATAATTCTAGACTGGTATAAGGGTTATTTATAAAAGGGAACAATTTAGAAAGTTGTCCAGAACCACGACAATCAGGATAGTACTCAGCCCTTTTTAATCCCGCTATAAAGAAGTGTATGGTAATGGTCTTCTTACGCAAAACGTGTGATGGTAGTGATAAAATGTGAAATAACTTGTAGATGTAAATTTAGTTTTAAGTTTTTAAATAATTAATTTGAAAAAAACAAATGTATTTCTTTCTTTAGATAAAGATCCAAAAATGATATTATATAGTATCATTATAACTCAATATATAATAATTAAAAATTACGTAATTCAATACTGGCTATTTCAGAATGATTGAAGAATTATTTTTTTCTAAATAACTAATAAAACTGTGGTGAGTGTATAGAAATTGGAAGGAAAAATTTGAAATTCTGTTTAAACAAAGAAATGATATCTTCAGTCATATACTTTAAACTATCTCATCTTTTTTATTCATTATATGCTATATTTCATCCAGAGAATTCCTGGACTTCCTTAGGCTTCTTTTTGGAAATTAATAATACATAGATTCAAATTTTTAATAATTACAAATATTTCCATGCGACTTGTCTTGAAACAATTTACAAACATTTTCATGCCGTCTTTGTTGTAAGCAATTTATAACAATTTATAACAATTTATAACAATTTATAACAATTTCCTGTGAATTTGACCAGTTATAAACATTTTTAAAGGTTTATAAGGCAAAAGGTTTGCAAATGAATAAATAAATAATCAATAGAAAGTTTTAAAAAAGTATTAAAAAATAAAGCGAAATTCACCTGAAATTGTTATAAATTGTTAAAAGTCGAAAGTGAAATATTTGATCAAATCAAGTCAAATCCACTTGAAATTGTTGGAAATTGTGCATGAAAATGTCTGTAAATTGTTTTTAGACAAAGTCGCATGGAAATATTTGTAATTATTAAAAATTTGAATCAATGTATTATTAATTTTCAAAAAGAAGCCTGAGGAAGTGAAGAAATTCTCTGGATGAAATATAGCATATAATGAATAAAAAAGATGAGATAATTTAAAGTAAACGACTGAAGATTGTTTGAAGTAAATTATATCTGTTCTCAGTTTCCATCAGGGGAGATATTGATTTTAAATGATGAATCCACAACAAGAATCGTATATATATTTTTATTTAGCGAAGATAAATCCATAGTAACACTGTTGTGCATGTTCCTGTTCTAAACTATCATACAGGAAGATCATTTTTCACTGATATAAGATGAAGAAGCAACTCTGAAATATCAACGAACTCTTAAATGCCTTAGGTAATCCTTAAGGTTGCAGTAACCTGCTGGTAGAGTAGAACTAGAAATAGATGATCGATTTGAAGTATGTCTAGGAAAATCAGCTTCCCGAACTGAATGCTTCTAAGATATTTATTGCAGGCTTTCGAGCATTGCCTTCCAATTGTTTTCATTCACGTTAGTCCAGTGGTTCTTGGTTATTTCGCACTGTAAATTGGAAGCTGCTGCTTTCATCATTCTGAAATATCTGGATTCTTTTTTTTTTGAGCCTTTGCAGAGCAAAAATTGTTCTTTCTTTCTTTTTCTTGAAAAGCCTAAGTATTTGGGGGAAAAAAATTAAAACACTTTTGAACTGAATCAAATTTGAAAAACATAAACCTTTCAAATAGAAACATCGTCTTGGGTAAAACTTGCCAAAATGTAGTACTGAAAGTTTTGCCTTCATTACATTTGAAGGAATAAATATGTCATTTTTCCCTTTCCACGATTTGTCTTAATGACATCAACAATGCAAAAGAGAGTCTGGAAGAGATTTCGTAACAGCATTTTACAATAATCTTCTGAGTTGATTTACTGAGACATATTCCAACATTAAAGCATGAAGAAGATAACTTCAAAGAGATCCAAATGAATTTTAGAACACCATGGATGACATTTGTTCCATTCTCCCCAATGTCATTAACGTTTGTTGGATGTCCAACTCTATCGTTCATGGACTGGATTGCAACAGTCAATTTCAACAAAGCACTCTTACATGGTGAAAGTGCTCAAATAGACTGCATTATAAGATAAGGTACAAACACTTGTTTATGTTTGCAAATTACACGGTGCAATTATAAACACCCGGAAAGTGTTTATATCTGCTTTATAGGCAAACAAATTCTCCACTGAGGCATAAGTAACCCGGAAACATTGCTGTTAATTGTTATAAAGCAGCTAATTGCCGATTTCTCGTGTGTGTGATAGACATCCTGTTTCTTGCGCTTCTTCTGCCTTTTTCTATTCTCCAATCCTCCCACGCACTTGTGGTTTGACAATCAAATGGATTTTTGTGTCGTATCTCACAGGGCAAATGAAATCACATGGTTCTGTGTTGCACACGTTTTGTTTAAAGGAGTGATAAACATTGAGTTTGACAGAGAACCTGACTCCAGAAACTTCAGCAGTTTTTAATTTTTCCGTATAAATAAGAACACAATTTAAAACATCCCAACTTAGTTAATGAGATCATGACTCACATTGTTTGATCCTTCATTATCAAATAAGAACCACATTCTAAAAGGTTCTTAGGGTTAGAGTTTAAGTTTATACATTTAAAGCACCATCGCAATTTCTCATTAGAGATTAGGCATTAATGGAGGTAAGGATCCTGTGATCGCCAATCGAACGAAATGGAACTAAGAAACGATGTATCCATTGAGGGCTCGTGAAGCCTAGGATCCATTTTGACAATCTGTTTTTTTTATGAATCCGGACTTCAAAAGATATGAGATTGTTGATCATATTTTCAAATCAACCGTCCAAGTTTAAGCTGATCACAAATCTTTTTGAATTATGACCTACTTGAATTGTAAAACCTTATATTCAGAACGATGCAATTAATAAGAAACTAACTTATTTCTGCTTCCCTTCTGTGAATCGTAATGCAGTAGTAGCGCCATCTAACGTCTTCATTGGAAAACAATGAAAATTCCCGTAATAGTAAGTTTGGCCAGGCTCAAAAACTTAATAGGAGTTTACGTTTTTGAGCACATTTTCTCTGGCCAAATTTACACTTTTCAATCACTGTAAGAGTTTCTTAACTCTTAATAACCACGGCCTTATTGGTAAGATAGGACCTATATCTCTGACTAATTACCTAGTCAGCTAAATCAAATTTAGAGCTGCAAACATCGTTCATTTGATTCTCTAGAATGTACCTTTTTTTTTTGTGAATGATAACTTTTCCAAAAATAAAAATATTGATCAGTGAAAACTCAATGAAGAATTATCAGTGTAATAAAAAAATGCTTCAAACAATGCAAATATAAAAAGATCTATGGGTGATATGATGAAAAAATCTATCAATGTATCAATCTATGAATGTAGATTTATGGATAATATTTGGTTCTAAATGCTTTACACGTTCTCGAAAACAGTCAGTTGCTGCTCGCCGAAATAGGCTTCGCTTTATACAGAAGTAAACTTCTAGGTGGCACAAATCTCGTTTTGCTCTCGTCGATATCGCGATTAAAAATGCCGCGCTCGGTGAAGCGATAAAGTTGGTTTTGCAGCTTTAATTTTGCTATTAATTCTAAACTCACATTAAAGCAGAGATAAAGAAAAAGGAAAAAAAAAAAACCAAAAGATTTCGGAAGACTAGAAAGTGGTGGATGAAGTCATGGATGGAAACCACGAACAAAGTACATCCAGATTCTAGCGTGAAATTAACGCTGTAGTAGTTTTTCAAATAAATTCTTCTCGCCGTTAGGCTCGCTAGTGTCGATTTTTACTTATCTCAAATTAATAAGATAATACTAATCTCATAGTCTATTTAGAGCAAGTGTTTGTTTGCAAGTGTCTGTTTGAGGCAAGTTTTCGAGAAAGTGTAAAGCAGCCATATGTCTGCTACTACTAATTAGAATAAAAAAATAAATGCAATATTTGTTTTGTTTGTTTTTTATGTTTTCGATGATATGTAACAATACATGTAATAAATAATTTTTAATTTTTATTTTATAAATTTTGTGTTTCGTTTTTGTTTATTTTCTTTAAATTCACATTGCTTTCATCCTACAGTGTGTCCGAGGTCTTTTTTTTTTCCTAGGATGAAAAGATTTGTCCTCCAAATGGGACTTAAGACCGATTTTAGATGTATCATTTCAACAGACAATCTGTGCGCCATCGGCGGGCCATGGCGTGATGGAACGCACATTTGCCTCTGCTGTTCTAATTTAGGTTCTATTTTCAAGGAGTGTCATGTCGTAGGAGCCATCTGGCACCAGCGCTCCTGGAGAAGAACTTGAAGTCCAATCGATTTGAATATGTTTGTTCGAAATTACTGATTACAAAATTGATTTTCACGAATAGAATTCCTGCGTGCAAATTTGCAGCCAGCAAGCAATTGAAATCTCGAAAACACACCGTCTTTGGTCGAGATTTAACGAGAAATATCGAAACTGAAAACAAAGAAATACAAAAGAGGTCACAGGCTCCTTGGCTGTTAGAAAAGGGAGGAGGGGGGAGGGTCGCGACTCGAAAACGATTGGGAAACACTGTAAAATAATAAAGGTTTTTTTAACTTAATCTTTGATAAAATCCGAAAGTTTTTTTAAATGTAAACAGAAATCTAAATTCTAAATTACTCAGGCCTTTAGCAGTATCCAGGACTCTTCCGATTACCCTGTTAAAGGTGCGGACTAACAACTTAGAAATATAGTCAACAGGAAAAGATCTTTATAATATAATACAACGAATTGTATATTTTCTAGGACTCGTTACGTGAATTCATAGCATCTTAATAATAATAATGAGCAAAGTTTTAAGCTCCAATGCAAAGCTTTAAGTTTTCGAACAGCGACAAATAGTCCCACAGTCCTTTACGAACGCGATGAAGCTCCAATAAGAAATGAAAAATCTCTTTAAAAAAATTGACATCTGCATAATCTAATGCATAGAATATTTCAGTAAAAATACTTTTTTTTATTTTTGAAAGATAATCTCCTGTCTGCGATTCTTAATTCATATTAACCTTATTTAGAGTCACTCGAAGCACTAATGGCGTCGACTGGTGCTTGCCGCCGACTGTGGGTCGTCCCAGTTTCGCCGGTCCTGATCGGTAGCTCACTACTCTGATTGAAATTGCTTAAATTTTAGAGCATATTCTCAAGCTTCTTCAATGATAGGACTGGTGACACGTGCAAATCACAGGATCATAGAGCTTCAATGATAGGATCAGTGATCACAACTATGACGAGAAATCGAACCGTGTGACTTGGTTATAACGGAGAATTCGCCCTTTTTCCCAGAACAGGGATAATCCGACCCTGTGATTGGTCATCTGCTGCACACTTTGATTATATCTAACTTAACTCAAATTGATAAGAATAACGTACTGTAGCTCGAGTCAAGCATGTAAACTGATCCCGCCTGTTTCCTTCTTCTCCCAAACCCTTAGGACTCCAATGCAATGGTAGCTTCTCCACTTGATTGAAACTAATTACAAAACTAATTTCGAACAAGTTGTACGTAAGTACAAATTTAAAATTATTCACATACACATGGAGACCTATGTTTAGGCAACGTTCCTACAGTTTCTACGCTGAATAAAGATCCTCCCAGAATGCAACGTAGCTTATAGATTGAGCTTTCCTGGCCGACCGCTAACATTGAAAGAGAAGAGGTCGCTTCTCTTCTGTTTCAATGTTAGCGGTCGGCCAGGAAAGCTCAATCTATAAGCCACTTTGCATTCTGGGAGGATCTTTATTCAGCGTAGGGACTGTAAGAAAGTGAGGCTTATAAAAACAGTAAGTCTGTGTGTGTCCTCTGGATTTTCTTCAAATTTGGCAGGGGTACAAGAGACAATCTAAAATTCTGTGTTTCATATTTTTCTCTGTTATCTTGGCCAAAAATATGCGCGTGAAGATGATAAAAAATCCCCAAATAAAGGAATGAGATGGAATGAATTTCTATCGATATCTAAGAATGTCTATTAATCCGTTAAGTAATCCATTAATTTGCGCGTGCTTTGATGCGCTTAAAATTAATAGGATTACGCAACTTCGATAAATAACGCGGATTAATTTTTTTTTGACTGAAAAATTTTACTTGCATAGGCTGTTAGCTTGGAAATATTCTTTAATTTATATCTATTTTAAATTAATATAAAAAGAAAAAGAAAAAAGAGGTAGAAGGAATCCCTCATAATACTGGGCGATGAATATTGAGTCTTTTTTGGTTCTTTGACAGCGACATGAAAGTCAACGATGAAGAGGCCAGGCCGATGCTCGCTCGCCTTTCACCGTGATCTCCGAAAGCCTTTCCGCTTTCACCTGGCCGCCATTTGAAAGGAGGTTGTGAGAACCCGTCTCTGCTGGTCTCTTAAGCTTCAAATCCGTCAAATGGGCTTATCAAATTACTTATTTAATGATTCTTTTTGTTTAATCATAAGTGCTCTTTATCTTATTCGCATGTCTACGTTAATATAATTTTGATAGTTTTATTGAATTACAGTCGGACCTCTATTTAACGAAGTCGCTAAATCCCGAAAAAAAGTTCGTTATATGGAAAATTCATTAAATAGAGATTCACCTTTTAAAATTACTTTAAACTACATAAAACATTTAAAATACATAAACAATAGATATTATTAAAAAAAGTTATAATTTTAATGACATAAAGCATACATTACCCCATGAGTACTTAAATTTTACTAATAAACTCTGTCAATTTTGTCTTGAGTTTTTTTTTTGTTTTTTTTTTTTTAAAGTATTTTCGCTCATAGTATGTCTCGCATATTTGCAATGCACCAAAAACCCTTTCAGTATTTTCTTCAAATTGTAATCCGCGACGGATTGTATCAAATGATTTTAGCATTTCATCATACAAAGGTTTTTTTTATTTCTGCATCATGATCATTTCCATTTTCATCATCTTCATCTTCATCGCAATTCATAGTTGTATTGTTTTTTATTTTTCACACTGTCCAAAATATCTGATTCAGTTAGTGTTTCCGAGGTCTCAACTTCAAAATCAAGTGAATGATAATCATCAACCAGCACATCATCGTTAATTTCTTCTTTTTCCCTCACTGTATCCACATTTCTTTCATTTCCTCTAGGGGAATATTTATAATAAAAACATTTCAAGGAGAAAAAAAAAAAATAGATACCACGAAAAAGTTCGCTAAATAGAAAATGCACTTCGCTATTTGGAGGTTATTTTACGAAGAAATTAGCAAAATGTTCTTGGTTCCAAAGAAAAGTTCACGAAATAGAGAAATTCGCAAAATAGAGGTTCGTTAAATAGAGGTCCGACTGTAATTCATATCAGTAATAATTCTGGACTTAGACGCACAGATTAGGAATTCGGTCTGCGATTTCCTTAAAACACACGTTATTCTTATTTTAGTTTTTTAGTTTTTTTTGTTTAAAGTCATAAAATTACAAGAAAGGAAAGCCTATGGTTTTTGTTTTTCTTTCCAAATTACAGTATCTGTGCACAATAGATTAATTTTAATTATATCAAACTATGCACAAGTTTATGGTTTACTACAAGGACTCATTGCTTAAGACATCGTTAGAGATCCATTACCTGCTTTCTAATGCTTTTATCTTGGATTTTTTATCATCTTCCCGCCTGAAATTGCTGGAAAAGAACCCACTTTGAAAAGTTTTTCCATATAAAAACTCTTATACTGATATAGATCGGTCTGTAGTGTTAAATATGCATACCATGTTTCAAGAAGACCAGCGGTTCAAAAGTTAAATGGGGAACACGTATACATACACATATACACACATGATTTGATTTTGAAGAAAGTAAGCTAAAAAAAGAGAACTTTTGACAATAATTAAACAAACCTTTTGCTTCTACACAGTAACAATTGTAAAAAAATAAAAACCTGATTATATTTATAAAAATAACTGAATTCAATAAACAAAATTAAATGAATTTCTTAATTGTGAGATGAAGTAAACGCAAATGATGTCAAGAGCTTTTAGCTTCAACTGTGTAAACCGTCATTAGTTTTGGTGAGCTGCTTCACTGGCTTTGCAATGTTCGGAGGAGCGCCATCTTACATAAAAATGATGCTACCCACACATGAAAGTGTTGAAGTGTTGGAATGACGTGGTTGCGCAAAAGACTCTCATAGCGTTTACCATTAACAGG
>JAFIDM010012780.1:0-17150 GCA_023159025.1 Thereuonema tuberculata
CTTTTTGACCAAGATATAGGGTTTTTAGAGTTAGGGCTTGTAGAGTAAGGCCTCGTAGAGTTAGGGGCTTGGCTCTACATGAGATCTCATATCTTTTTAACAGTGAAAGCATTATGAGCATGTGAGTCTTGGCAACTTATTTTACACGAAGTGTTTTGGGTGGGATAAATTTAACTAAAAATAAAAATTAATAATAATAATTGAAAGCTTGTACAAGCACAAAGATTAATGATGATTCTAATCCGATTTTGTTATATATATTTTTACAATTTATACGAGTATATATTTTTTTTAATAGTTTAAATTTTCTTATCATATCAATTATTTTTAAGAATCACAACTAGAAATAGAAGAAATAGAAAAACTGTTTAATTTAATTTTATTCTGAATATATTCCTCACCAATGTTAATAGTTTTTGTTTTGTTTTATTATTATGGTAAATATCGCTATTAAAGGATTTGTTGTAACGTTGTAAGCCTCGCTACAACGGGGCCCTCTTATCATGCAACTGACAGAAAATGAAAAAAAAAAAGGATTACAACAACTAAAACTGGCTTTTTCTGTTTTTATTTTTTGTCAAAATCTCCCACCCTATACAAATACTACATTACAGGTCATGTTTATTCTGTAGATAGATGGGGATCTAAACGCAGTTTTGAATGTTTATGGAGGGAGTCACTCATCTCCGGAGTCATCTGTAATTTCTGTCCATAGAAACCTATGTTAAAAACATCAACTTCTCAGTCCGATTTTACCTTTATTTCTTAAATATCATCAATAAACAAATTATATGCTTTTATTCTATAAATATGTTATTTATTTTAACGATTATTTCTTTTCAACAAAGCAATAGTTTATCAAAATAAATTATTTCTTTTTAGATAAGATCCTGCTGTATAATGCCAATTACATGTAAGCAATACTTCATTAAAAACAATAAAATATAAATAATAATGTGGTTTTGAATTATATTTTATTATTGTAAATCTAAAGTCTTATTTTAAGCTAATCAATACTGTTAGTAGTTTAACGTATTTACAAAATTAGTTTATTACTTAAAACTTCCTTCTAATAACATCAGCAATATTTCGCAGGAAGGCTTTTCCTGCTTCATCAGGCTTACATTTTGGAAAAATAAAACGAAGCAAATCAACAAAGAAAAACTTAATTCAAATATAACAAAGAGGAACATATTGGTCATTTCACTTATTACGAAGGTACTCGTATAACTCATTGCCTATTACAAAGGTAAACATATTACTCATTGTAAAAGTAATCATATAACTCATTGCTTATTATAAAAGTAAACATGACCAAAAAATATACATAACCAAAAAACAGACATGTTCGTGATGATGTCTGCCATGGAGTTCCTTACGAGCCCATGATTCTCGCAGCTGCTGAGTGTGGGTGTCAGGGCTGGTGAGTGTTGGAGAAGGGTTTTCGAGATCCAAGGTGTGTGTCAGCCTTGACAATGGCTGAGTGGAGTGAGGAGTGTTGTGCTGTTTAGTGGAAGTGTTCCCTAAGTGTGTGTACTTGTTTTTCGTGTAGGGTGATGAGGTTGATGAGTCCTCGGCCTCCCTCCTTGCGGGAGAGAAAGTCATCCTTTCCGTAGCAGACTTGGAGTGGTGTATGTTATGTTTTGTGAATGTAGTGCATATTGTGCGTTGTAGTGCTTCGAGTTCGGTGATTGTCCATGGAATTATGCCGAACGAATATGTTAGTGTGGGAACGGCAAAAGTGTTAATGGCTTTAATTTTATTTCTGGCATTGAGTTGTATTTTGAGGATGTTGCGAATGGGAGCACGGTATGTGTTCCCAAGTGCATTTTTGATGTCTGCGTTCTCAATGACTCATGCTTGCTGGAAGCCCAGGGTACTTGTAGGTCTCTTCCTCTTCTATGGATTGGATGGCCAACCCATGGTCCAGTTCAAAACCATCCACATTTCAAGTCTTCCCACATGTTATATGTAGCTTGCGGCATTTGTCGATTCCAAATTCCATCCCAATGTCTTTGGTGAACTGTAGTCCAGTCAAACTAAGAAAAATTACCCATAAACCTGGGCAAAATTGCTTCACAAGCGATTGAAGTGGTATTCAACTCAACAAATCTTGCCTTTTAACATATCCAAAATCAGACAAAATCCAATCATGGGAAAGTATCTAAAAATCAAATTCAAAATGGCGTCTTTTTTCGAACTTTTGATTAGTTAGTTTGACGATATTTTGAAATATTTAGGGTAATGAAAGCACAGCCTTTAAATGTAAGTGTATATATTAAAATAACATAGAAATTATATTGTATTTAAACAATAGATTTTATTTAAACAACATAGAAATAAACAAATTTAAATAAGCATTTAAAATTTCAAATAACACTTTAATAATAAACTAAAAACTCTTTAGGCATATTCTGTATTTGTTAGCACGTATTTGCTATTAATTGTTAGTGCTGTTAGCACGTTTTGGAATTCTTGTTTGTTGTTTTTATTTTATTTTTGTAATTTTTGTGTGTGGGAAGAGGGAAGTGGTTCCCTTTCCCTATGGAGATTAGGTATGAAGAAGTGAGTTCTGTTTAGGATCACGAAATATCGTCTGGGATGTAGAGAGTTTTTTTTTTATTATTAAAGTGTTATTTGAAAGAAATAATTTTAAGTTGGTGATAAGTATAAATGAGTTTTTTTTTTTTCATAGTTAGTATACAAGTATGAACACATTCCTTAAGGAATTAAATAAGTGATGTTGGAAAAACTAGGCATCTGAATCACTGTCATTGTTTCCAATTACAATGTCGTTGTGACATCCACTGATCTGGCACTCCCTACAAGAGGCTGAACAAGGCAGCCTGTTCTGTTTGCATCCACATCGCATTGTTGCGCATTGCGTCTTACAAGAACAATGGATCATTTCAGTAATCACTCTGGCGCTGGTGGCATATCAGATACTGTAGGGTAGTATGAGTTTTCCTTAACAAACAAACCCCATTCAGTAGCAGTTAAAAGCATTTCTTTTGATTTCCAAACACTGATCTGGTAGTATGTACGAAAGCTATGGTACTTTGTTGCTGATTCTGTAGGTGGCCAACGTGCAGGTGCGACAAATGATTTAGCTACTGCAACTTTTTCCACTAACATTTGATGGCGAAGGGTTTGTAGAGAATCTCCTATCTTGCCGCCATATAGTAGTAATATAGACTTATGTCCTGCAGATTTAATGTCAAATTGATGACTTCCATCTGAGGGAAATACGTTTGCAGCCACTTGTAGTTGTTTATCATTCATTAGTTTTTCCAGTGCTGTGGCTTTTCCAATCCCAAAGATTCTGGACGTTGTATCACAACCAGTAAAAGCATGTAAAAACAAAATGTTGTTACAAATATCACTACCCAGCAAGGCTTGAATTCCAAGAATATCGTACGTGGGATTGGTTGATAATCCTCTTTTGATGTCACTCCGGAAGTACAGTTTAAAACCATTGTTTTTAGCATGGTATAACAAAAGAATCAACAAGTCTGTATCTTCGTCAACAGTGACGGTCATTATTTTTTGGGATGATGATACTGCAGAATGAACAATATCAAAATTTGCATCTCCATCAACATGTTGAACAGTGCACCCTTATTTTGTCAGAGCTTCTGATATGAGCATAATAAAACATTGCTTGTTTCTATAGTTTGTCAAGAAGTTTTCATTCTCTTGGGCGTATAGCTTGCATAATACTCTGGCCAATTGCACCAACTTAGTCGAAACATCTTGCCCCACATTTTTGCACAGAACAACCTTAAGCTGCCAGGGAGGTAATCCATAGTTTTTTCAGTAGTGAGATCCAGGGCCGGATTTAAGCATATGCTACCTAGGCTGCAGCCTATGGGCCCGCACCACAAAGAGGGCCCGCACCACAAAGGGGGCCCGCACCACAAAGGATCCCGCGACCACTGTCTAGGTGAAAAACGATTCTGCATCAATTTTTAAAATCAGGTTTTATTGTTTTAGTAAATAAATAGTATAAAAGTTTGGTGATCGTAATCATCATTTATCGTTTGCATTTGGTTTAACTTAATGTGGTGTTTGGGTGTTTGACCAGCCTGACAAGAATATCTTCCAGTATCTGCCAGCCGGAAGTTTCGCGAAGGCGACAGAAAACACGGAGCGCAAGGGAGACAAATCTAGAAGGCATTGCTGTCGCATATAAGGAAGGCGCACTCGTCATCTTCTGCATAGTGGTTCAAGCAAGCGTTCACGATAGTTTAACATAAATAATAACCAAATAGTTAAGTTACTAATTAGTGTGTGTAGTTTAGTTTTAACGTTAAAGTTAGTAGTTTGTTCAAAAGGCAGTGTGTGTAGAAATAAATAGTGATTAACTGCTCCTGGGTCCTGGTCCTGAAATATTTTATTCACACGGAACCCGGTAAGAAAGTAAGAATAAAACCATTAATAATGTAGAATGTAGGCCAACTGTTTCATATTAACATGTTTCTAATAGAATAAAGTAAAGTTGTAATATGTCGTCTTTTTATATTTTTCGATTTTTCCGAAAAAACTCATCTAGTATTATGGACCGCCACAAAATACAAACTAATCGACATAAAAAGAAAGAGGAATTCCTATTGAAAGATTTGTAATATTCATGCCTAACCAGGGCCACAAAGCTGAAGATATATTTCAAGGCTTGAACAAGTCTTTGAAGGAGAATGAAATAGACATTAGAGAGTTTTTGCCCAGCTCGCTATTCTAATACGGTAACGCTTAAGTCACATGACTGGTATTCTGCGCATGCGTCACTATATCGTAGAGGAAATACAGTTAATGTGACACGTTAAATTTCCTCGAATAGCGTATGGCTTTACGATAGGAAACACGAGTTCCGATAAACATGAGTTCCGACACTAGCGCTCCTGGTGACGAATTGTAGAACTTGAAGTCCAATCGATTTGTATCAATTTATTCGAAATTACCGATTACAAAAATGATTTTCACGATCGGAGGGCATCTTTTTCCTATGTTTTCGTGGATGCTTTCAGAAAACGTTACATTAGTAATCAAAATCATTACAGAATTTCGGCTTGAAAATTTGAATCGGCGAGCGAGATTCAATTGAGATGGAATCTCGAAAACGTATCGTCCTTGATCGAGATTTAACGAGACTGAATTATTTATCGAAACTGATTTATCGAAACTGATAACAAAGAAAGACAAAACGATGAAAAAAAAAAGAATATTTCCTATTTTAATTAATTAAAAACATTCTTTCATCTATTTGATGCATTGACTAAATGATATTTATAAAAATCAAAGCTATTTTTTTCGTAAATAAACCGTAGGCATGATGACAATTAAGAAGTGTAAATTTTCACGTTATGGCAAAAACTCTCTTCATGACAGAGCCCGCTATTGTGGTTACCTTATTCGTTCACGTGACATTTGCGTTTCCCGTATATAAATCACGTTATGGCAAAAACTCTCTATTAAGAACTTACGATAACGCTTCTTCAATGAGCGGAAAGTACAATCGCCTTCAAGCGTTGGTAATGGCAGAAAATAAATTAACAGTATGAGTACCTTGTCCTGGGCATTCACTCAATCTTGTAGTGCAGGCTGCTGCCGAGTGCTGCCTGAGTACTGTAAGTTTTTTTGCCCTTTTGGAAGAACTTTTTGTACATTTTATGGCCTCAACTAACAGATATAAAGTTTTAACCGATTGCTTGAAAAATTCCGATGCAAAAACCCATTCTCGTGCCAAAACATACAACAATAAACGTTGGTCATGCAGAGCAGATGCTACAAACAGTGGCGTACCAACGCCTTTGGGGGCCCGGGGCGGGAGTTCTATTATTCCACAACCAAAAAAAAAAAACGGAATCTCCAATTCAACAACCAAAAAAAAGGAAATCTTGCTTTTACAACCAAAAAAAAAAAAAAAGGAAATAAGGCTGGTGGGGCCCCCTAGGCTTACTTTCACAACCAAAAAACAATAGGAGTGGATGGTGGATTATTCAGTTAAATCAAAACAGAATTAACATTAATTTATGTAAATACATTAAATTGTTTCTTGAGAAAATAGAAAAGGCAGAATAATAATAAAAAAAAGATTTGTAAGATAATTTTTAGTATTAATGTTATTACTATTATTATTATTATTATTATTATTATTATTATTATTATTATCTCGAAAAAGTTTAAAACCATGGGTTTCTCAGCTAAGACAATATGGCGAGTCAAGGACCAAAGCACATATTGCCAAGTGTTAAAAAAAAACAAAACAAAAAAATTTTGGAAGAATAGTTAGGGATGGCTGCTTGTGTCTATAAATTTCCTAACTATGCGTGTTGTGTTGAGTACCACAGCCTTCTGGAGTTGTGCGTAAGTGTTTTTATGAAGTCCTAGTGTGCTGAGGCTGTGGTGCAATGTGTGAGGCACCAGACCAGTGGCGGACAGGACGATGGGTACAACACGTACTCGGTCCTGCCTCCACTGCTTCTGGAGCTCGTGTGCTAGGTCTGTATATTTACTGATCTTGTCTGCGTGAGTTTTCTGCATGTTCTTGCTGATAGGCACTGCAATATCATGAGATAGGTCTGTTTGTTGACCTTATCAACAAGTGTGATGTCAGATCTGTTGTGATGTATAGTTTTGTCTGTGTGAATGGGGCGGTCCCAGTACAGCTTATGTGAGGTTGACTCTAGTACACTTTGTGGTGTGTACTTGTAGTACGGGACCGTGTCCTTATTAAGTGAGTGTTTGTGTGCTAGCTGTTGATGAACGATCGACGCTACCTGATTGTGTCGGTGGAGGTAGTCTGTTTGGGACAGAAGGGGACAGCCTGATATTATGTGGTCGATCGTCTCATGTGTAGTATGGCATTTCCTGCATCTGTCATCGTGTGTGTTTGCATCGTGTAGAATGTGTTTCTTGTAGTTGCGTGTGGAGATGACTTGGTCCTGTATCGCGATCATGAACCCTTCGGTCTCCCCAAACAGCTCACCACTCGTCAGCCATCTGTTCGACACTTCCATGTCGACATGAGGCTGGCTGAGTTCGTGGCAATGTCTGCCATGGAGTTCCTTACGAGCCCATGATTCAAGCAGCTGCTGTGTGTGGGTGTCGGGGGTGGTGAGTGTTAAAGAAGGGTTTGCGAGGTCCAGGGGTGTGAGGTGTGTATCAGCCATGACAATGGCTGAGTGGAGAGAGGAGTGTTGTGCTCTTTGGTGGAAGTGTTCCTTAAGTGTGTGTACTTGTTTTTCGTGTAGGGTGAAGAGATTGATGAGTCCTTGGCCTCCCTCCTTGCGGGGAAGAGTCATCCTTTCCGTAGCGGACTTGGGGTGGTGCATATTGTGTTTCGTGAATGTAGTGCGTGTTGTGCGTTGTAGTGCTTCGAGTTCAGTGTTTGTCCATGGAATTATTATTATTATTATTATTATTATTATTATTATTATTATTATTGTCATTATTAATATTAGTATTAGTTTATTTTCGTTTATATAATTATTAAAAAACAATAGTATTGAAACTGTAACACTAATCGAATCACACTTGTAAAGAGATAAAACCCATATTAAGAATAATAAATTATTATTATTATTATTATTATTATTATTATTATTATTATTACAACCAAAAAAAAAGAAAATAAAAGGAAATAAGGCTGGTGGGGCCTCTCCTAGGCGGGGTCCCGGGGCGGACCGCCCCCTCCCCCCCAAATTGGTACGCTACTGGCTACAAAAGCCCTTATAGAGGCTATAGAGAAATAAAAATGCACTTTTTGAAATTTCACAGGACAAAGAAGATTCAGGAAAATCACGTGTTACTGCTCTAAGTTTGCATAACAAAATGTCAAAGTTGGAAACGGGGCTATACACAGTATTTTGGTAAGATATCTTGGGTCAGTAACAAAACTAGTGAATTCTGCAAAACCTTAGATTGGACGTGAATACAGCACTGGCGTCGTTTACAAGCTTCATAAGAACAAGACGCGATAGCTTTGAAGAATATCACATGAAAGCTGCTGAGTTAGCTGGTTAGCACAGGGTATGAGAATGAAACACAGCGAAAACGCAAAATAAACGTGCGTTTGTCACCTCTTGACTGTGTCCAAGCATCAGAAGTTGAGCTGACCCCATCAGAAAAATTTCGAACTCAGAATTTCCTTGCTATCATAGATCAATTTGAATCATCATTGGACAGAGGATTGAGGCATACAAATTAATTGATAACCGGTTTCTCAACAAGTTGAATACTGTCAGTAATGAAGAGATAATTGCAACAGCTCAAAAACTTAGCAGAAACATATAACAATGACTTGGACGATCAAATGGGAAAATGAACTGATTCAGTTCAAATTTTTTTACCACGAGTTTGAAAAAAATGACGACGAAATTGAAAAAGTCATTAGTCAGGAGAGGTGGATGTATAAAGTCATCTTAGAAAAAAAACGTTAAAGGTTGTTTTCCTAATATTGAGATTGCCTTAAGAATGTACCTGTCACTTATGATCACAAACAGCAGTGGAGAAAGGTCATTTTCAAAATTGAAGTTGATCAAAAACAGGCTTCGAATCTCCATGCTAGAAGACATGTTAGAACGCTTTAGCTTTACTCAGCATTGAAAGTGACATTTTAAGAATACAAAAAATTATGAAGATATTATAAGTAGCTTCATTAGTACGAAGTGTAGGCGAACTAATTAGCCATTAAGAATGTGACACTTTCGTTATAGTTAAATTTGTTTGGAAAAGTTCTGTATTTGAATTAAATATGTTATGTATGTTGTAAAGGTTAAGTGCATTTTGCTTGTTCATTACATTCCTTTTTAGGCTTATGAAAGACGCCTTATAATTATATCCACCGTTTGTTTGTCTGTCTGTGGACACATACCCCACAATGCTTCGCAACGGCTTCTGTTAGCTCAGTTGGTTAGATCGTCGTGCTAATAACGCGAAGGTCGTGGGTTCGATCCCCTCATGGGCCATTCTTCTTCTTCATTTTTTTTCTCCTCATTTTAGATCTTTTCAGTTTCTCAACTTATGACATTATGAGATATTGGTTCTGTAATCCTTTAGAATTGGGATTTTGATAACTACTTTATTTTCTCTAAAATTAGTATCACATTGTTTAAAGTAGATATTTAGGAAGCGACTGTTTTAGGATTTCTTGAATGTTGTAGGTGGCCTGTTAGCTCAGTTGGCTAGAGCGTCGTGCTAATAACGCGAAGGTCGTGGATTCGATCCCCTCATGGGCAATTCTTATTCTTCATTTTTTTCTCCACATTTTAAATCTTTTCAGTTTCTCAACTTAAGTTTTTTTTTAAATCATTATTAGGAATTCAGTGTATTAACAAGGTTTGAGTTAAGAATGACGATTATTCGATATAAATAGGTGTGGGTAAGATAGCATGGGGTTGCAAAGAGACTCGCGCGTGCATTTTCTAGAAAACCCCGGCGCAGTCTATTCTAAAGTAAAGGTGACTCAGAAGCCGTTGCGAAGCACTGTGATTGGTTTACTAATCGTTATTCTACATGGTTGTTATCTTGCATTTTGCATTTTTTAACATGTTTACTTAAAATTACGGTATGTTATTTTTAAAATCGTAATACTCATATCTGCATAATTAGAAACATAGATTTGAATCTCAACTTTGTAGTCTTTTATAATAATATAGTTGTTCGTAGCTATGTCAATAAATCATGTTAAATACCTTAATGATATTCAGTTCTTTTCATTTTTATCATCTCATGAATTCATCAAATTCTAAATATTGTATAAGAACGTCGCACGTAAATTTTCTATAATTTAATAATAAACTTTAAACGTTTATTTTTAGGTTTTCAACTGGATAATGGTTGAAAATGCGGTTTTTGTAGGTTGATTTAAAAAAAAATATTTTGTCCGGTAGGGCCCGCGCCACAGGTTCAGCCTAGGGGCCCACAGTTCCTAAATACGGCACTGGTGAGATCATCTGTTGATGGATATGTAACTTTATTTGCCCATTCGTAAGCTTTCACATCACTCTTGATTAGTCTCGCAGCTGCCTCTATTATGTATATTTTTGTAATTCAGGATCACAATCTTTTGAATTTGCATGGTAGGATCTAAGAATTTCATCAGCAGTCTCTTTTAATGTTACAATGTCAGCCTTTCCACTTTCACCAGATATTATAACACTTTCACCATAATGTTCTTCAAGCTTTCTTTTCATGTGTCTTCGATTATATGCTTTGCAATCACTTTCTTTCAGATACTCTTCCATTTTTGAAATAAGATCCACAACAAGTAATTGTTCCTCGTCGTTAGATTCAAGGTAAGTACATGTCTTTAGGAAATCATCTTCTTGGTTTTCATTGATTGGACGCCTTGTTTCTGCCTCTTTGAGGACTGTTCGTTACGTGCATATTCTTGAGGAATATTTTTCCACTACGAAAGTTTGCACAACATGTGCGGTGGTAGATGTAATCGGTAGCATGCAGATCTGAAAGAAATATTCAATGCGTCCTTTTATCACATAAGGCCATTCATCATAGCGTTTCTCACAACATTTTTTGATTGTTTCAACAAATTCGAATCTTCGTACTTTAACTTGATCTGATTTCGGTTTGTATTTTGCAGAAAAAAACCAGAATAATTCCACAAAACAAGCAGTCAGTGTAATAATATTAGATGTTTAATATTAAGTTAAATAACATAGACATACAAACATCAGGAATGCATAAGAACTAGATCATTTTATAACACACTGAAGATACAACAATTAACACTATATATGCAGTGCATTATGGTGCATGCCACATTATACGTTATTAGGCATGACACGTTATATCATCTCTCTTTTTTATTTAAGAATAAGTTAAACGATCTGGCGGTTTACTTATTCGGCCTGATCTTGTTTTAACTGGACTTACATCACTTAACATCTGCTGACCTGTTTGCACATTAGTTACTGGGGTTCTTAAAAGTTCTGATTCTGGCTCATTACTTGTGTCTCTTAACACCTGCTGACCTGTTTGTACATTAGATACTGGGGTTCTTAACTGTTCTGATGTTGTCCTGAGGTTGGGTTCATTACATTGTGTTGGAATAGGACAGGTCCTTGAAGTTGGAGGAATATCAGCCTTTGTATGCCGAAGGTAAACTGAATTCCTTCCAAGGTCTGATCCATCTGTAGTACGAACAATATAGGAACGTGGTTCACCTGATGATTTTAATTATTGTAGCTGGTTCCCATATAATAATATTACATCCCACTTCTGTCACCATGTAATAATATTAGATGTTTAATATTAAGTTAAATAACATAGACATACAAACATCATGAATGCTTAAGAACTAGATCATTTATAACACACTGAAGATAAAACAATTAACACTATATATGCAGTGCATTATTGTGCATGCCACATTATACATTATTAGGCATGAAACGTTACAGTCAGTTGGGGCCAAAAATGGTCCTTCAGCTAAACTGACACTTCTCTTTCGAATGCATGTATTACTTGTCGATTGTTGTTTATTCCATACATCAATGCTTTTCTTATCAGTGTGTGTGTTTTTCGGCATAACACATGCACTCTGTTTCCTGCACTTACGATGACATCGCTTCCATGGAGTTTATTGGCCGCGTTTATGCCATCAGCAGCCTTCTGCATTAGAGTGACTGCCTCTTGACCATCTTCGACAATTTTTTGCAAATACCACAATGTTGTCCAGCAGCAGCCATTTTCAGTAAACTTTACCCGAAACAAGAAAATGTTCTTTAAATATTATATCCATTAAAATTACACATTAGAAAACATTTCATGTTGTACTAACAAATACGATAGTTTAGAAAAATGGCCGCCATTTTGAATTTGATTTTTAGGTGCTTTCCCATGATTGGATTTTGTCTGATCTTGGATATGTTAAAAGGCAAGATTTGTTGAGTTGAATACCACTTCAATCGCTTGTGAAGCAATTTTGCCCAGCACAAATCATGATTTGACTGGACTACTGTGTGTGATTTTGTATGGTGGCAAAGTGCCTGAGGTAAGCCTATAACCGTGTTTTGTATTGTCTAGCATGTGGCTCAATGGATTCAAGGCGAAGCAGAACCAAAGATGACTCAAGGAGTCTCCCTGGAAAATACCTCTCCTAATAGGAACTGTAGTGATGGAGGTGTTAGAGGTGCGTAGGTATAATGTTGTGTTCCAACTCTTCATTGTGGCATCCAAGAATGCCGTAATCTTGGGGTGTATTTTGTAGAGATGAAGAGTGTGTAGAAGCCAGGAATGAGGGACCGAATCAAATGCCTTCTTGTAGTCGATGTACATGATATGGAGTTCCATTCTTTGCGCGCGCATACTGAAGGATCATCGAGTCAAAAAGGAGTTGCTCCTTACAACCCTGGGAATTCCTGTGACAGCCCTTGTTTGGAAAGGATGTTACGATTATTATTATTATTATTATACTAGATAATTTTTTTTTTTTTTTGTTATAAAATATTCTTATTAAAGGCAGGACGAAATCACAAAGGAAGCTTACATAATTGTAATAAACAAATAAAATTATAAAAATTAACCAATGTACGAAGTATATCTGAATACGATATATATGGATATTATCTAGTACCGGTAATGAAACAAAAAAATGCTGTATTTAGCTTGAATTTCTGTATATATTTCTATCTGATTTTATTACAAAAAAAAGGAGACACCTGAATAATGAAAATAAATAAATAAAATGAAAACGAGAGTAATGTACAGAAAAATGCTTAATTTCTGATTTGTAGTTCTCTCATAATTCAGAATAATTTGTTTTCTGGAAAATAAATCATTTCTTTACCTCCCTGCTCTTTTTTTTTTCTTTAGCTCCTGAAATTTGCTTTGAAAAATATTGTGATATCAGATCTTTATTTATATTTATATCATATTTTTGTTTGTGTCTTGTATATTGTTATATCCAAAGAAAGGACAATTTTTTTTTAATCTCCTTATATAAATAACAATACAATCCTTTAAAAAAAACATACACAGACTTTCAAACTAGCTTATTAAAATAAATAACACTTTCTAAGTTTATTTGCTTAATACGAGGTTCCTTAGTAATTTCGTCTGATTTTTTATTAAAATTAAATTATTTTGTTATTAAGATTATTAAGACATTAAAACGATCTGGGATAATAATAATAATAATTTAATAACACTTGGCAATATGTGCTTTGGTCCTTGATTCGCCATATTGTTTTTGCTGGGGAAACCCAAGGTTTGAAACATACAAACATAATAATAATAACAAAAAATAATAACAACAACATTGCACCACAGCCTCAGCACACTAGGACTTAACAAAAACACTTATGCACAACTCCAGAAGGCTGTGATACTCAACACAACACGCATAGGTTAGGAAATTTATGGACACAACCACACATCCCTAGCCATTCTTCCACATTTTTTTTTATACACTTGGCAATATGTGCTTTGGTCCTTGACCCACCTTATTGTCTTTGCTGGGGAAACCCATGGTTCGAAACTTTTACAAAATAATAATGTTTCTATGAACCCTACCTCCTTGCGGTGGGGACACGAACTACTCTAGCTTTAGGGTAGGCTAAAGGGTCCTACCTTCTTATTCTGGTATTGATCATGCTGCATCGGGTGTGGCGCAGGATAAAGTCACATGCATTCGGGGGTTAGGCAGAGGCTTCCGTTCAAAAAATATATTACAGTCTCCTGCAGGTGATGGTGGAGAAAGTGACACCCCATTCTGTAGTATGGCTACCACAATGTCCGGGCAACACCATCCAGCCCTAACGGTCGGAAGTGTTTCGTCTGTGTCGGAGCAGGCGACCACCAAGACTGGGAAACCACGCCAGCGCATCCGATGGTCATCGCATCAGGATCTTATGTGCAACTTCTACACCGTTGCACAGTTAGGGACTCATCTCACAGGATACAGACAGCCACTACACCACGCATTCACCACACGTTATCCATCGTTAGGACTTAGCGAACAGCAGATCAGTAGTTCCATAGTTGTTAACAGTCTTATTCCCCCATGCATACTTGCACAAATTAGGGAAGAAGTCACTGAATCCAACGACAGGACACCCCACCCCACTGGAAGACACTATCTTTATGCCAAACACAGAAACAATCTCTATCCCACAGTACACATGCCCCAACAATACAACTAATGACATATTACAAGCAGCACATGATCATTTCTACACTGCACTAGCACAATACACAGACCCCACACTCAGGCCTCCACTCCCCAAAGTACACACATTAAAACAACTCTATACGACTCTCCACAGCCATATACAATCTCAGCACACACACATACACACACTATCCCACAACACCTTGACAATATCCAAACATTAGAAGACATACACACAACACTGTACTGCGCGGCTGAGGGAACCATTCGGGCACTTGGAATCAAACAACACTACATACCTCCCACTGCCCAGTCACAAGAATACATCCCCTCTTGGAGACGTTGCCTTGAGGGCCACATCTACGACCTTAGAGGAGACATATCCGGGCTCTCACAATACTGTTCAGGAAACAAAACAAAGAAACTTATGTCCCAGTTGATATTTGAGTGAGATACCTACGTAACTAACCCAGGTATCTAACTCAAATATCAAACTCAAAATTTTTTTCACAGATAGCTCTCATAAAGTTCTCTTTATACTGTAAATATCAAATTTTTATTAAGTCCCCCACCAGAGATATTGGGGCTCAAACTTTGAAAAAAATGAAAAACGAGCATTTTTCAAGAGCTATAACTAAATTAGAAAGCCAGTAACAGAGCTGAAATATTTTTTGCTAAACCTTTGGATGTATATCTTTTCTCAAAAAAAGTTATAGTTTTGATATTTCATTCCTTCCTGCTAAAAAAAAAAACCGGAACTTTGATTTTTGTTCAAAAGCGAATATCAGTTTCGGTTCTAAATTTCAGCCATTTGCATTAGAAATATGGTAAAAAGGTATAGGACATAAAATTAGCTTGAAATGTCCTGAAAATAATGTTTTTTACCGCGGCTTTATATCATTTTTTTTAGTTGAGTCATCAAATTTACCGCAACTGTCTGCAAAGGCCAAAAATGCCGGAAACCATAACACAACAATGGACGCCATTTTTAAACGAAGTCAAATAAAAAAAAAATAATGCCTGTTCTGAAGTAGGGGTAACAACAGTAAAAAAAAATCAATTTTTTTTTTTTAAATGGTCGAGCAACCAGTGCTGGACCGCTTGGTATGGATTGACCCCTTTGAAAGGAAGTGATAATTGTGGACATTCTGAATTGCTTCTACATGGGTTAAGTTGGGGAAAATTTCTCCAGCGATTGACTTAATTAATGAAATTAAGCAATTTCTTGCCCAGAGAGGTGACAATTATAAATAGTTGACAGGTGATTTTGGCTATTAGATTTAGCATTTCTAACCGATATAACAGTTAAACTAAATGAATTAAATTTAGAATTACAGGGTCCTGATAAAATGATTTTTCCTATGATCAGTTCTGTAAGCGCTTTAAAAGAGAAATTAAATATCCTAGTATTGAAGCTTGAAAATAAAAATTTGTACAATTTTCCAAACACGATGGCACACATCAATTAGTTCCGCTTCAACTACTTTGAACAAAGTAAATGTATGGAAGGAATTAGGAAAGTCATTGCAGAATTTGACGACAGCTTCCAAGATTTAAAAAAAACTTGATATTGTAGTTTTATTCATGAGCTTTCCATTTGATACCAAGATAAAGGCAGAAACAATTGCAGAAAACCTGTCAACTATATTTGATATGGATGTTCTTACACTGGAAGCAAGAAATTATCAAATTACAAAATGATATTTATATCAAAGCAAGGGCTTCCGAAGACAAATTTTGGAAATATTTATCAGAAGATAAGTATTCTAATTTGAGACAATGTGCTGAAAATTTATACGCCTGTTTGGTTTGAATCAGCATTTTCGCAACTGAACTCTATAAAATCAAAATACCGAACTATTTTAACAGCTGAAAACTCGGAATCATGTTTAAGAAATGGTCTGAGTAATTACACCCCAAATTACACAAAAATTGTAGATTCATTCCAGGGTAGAATAAGTAATGCAAATTCCGTAATATCAGGAAGTTCAAATTGAAATATGATCATTTTTATGTGTAATTTTAGTAAATAAAATAATTCTATGTAGATATCTTTAAGCTTTCTTATTACAGTAGACACTCGCTAATCCGGCATGTTCGGGACTTCGGCAGTGCCGGATTACCGAAAATGCCGGATTACTGAGCGCCGTCTAAAACTAGCCGTTATTGCAAGGATAGCTAAAATACCGCTAAAATAGAGAGTCAAAAGGGCTATTAATAGGTATCAGGCCATTTTTCCGTGTTCTATTGTGATTTCTCTGATTTCGATAGTGATGGAAAATGTTAAAAACAAAACAACAAAATATATTTTTATGTAGTATTATATTTTAATACAGAACATACAGAACAGTATAGTTACTTTATTAGATTTGTCATCACTGCCGAGAACGCCCGACCTCAGCCGATTGCCCGCGAACTCTGCCGAACGCGCCCGGAAGGCTCAGTGTAAAAAAAAAAACCTTAGACCGATGCCGGATTATTGAATGTGCCGGATTATCGGATGCCGGATTAGCGGGGTTTTACTGTAACAAACATTGTCAATAAGGTTCTACTTTTGTAAAAAAAAATGCAAATCTTTGTTGTTTGTGAATGTTTTAATAATATTACAATATGAAAGTTTAAATATTGTGTCGATAGTTTTTTTTATATTTACTTACTATCTTTTTATAGAAAAATTGTCTTACGCCTCAATTTTTGAAATTTTTGATCGAGGATTGTTTTTTTATTGGCAAAGTAGATCTTATGGAAAAATTAGTTGACATCCCTGGTTTATACGTCGCTTACTCACAGCATCCCATTCGTCTTAATTTTTTTATTTGATTTTGTATTTACCCATATGATCCTTAAGGTTAACGCACACTTATACAGTTCAGAACGGATCCGATCAGAATCAATGAGAACGCTGGCCGTAAGAAGTGCGCACACTACTTCGGAATCTATATTACTAAAATCTTTTATTTCTCTGTCTGTCTGGCGCAGTTTTCTGTGAGAATGAAAAATAGAAAGAATTTTTTCAATG
>JAFIDM010012781.1:0-17146 GCA_023159025.1 Thereuonema tuberculata
TGCTTTCACGTTTCCTGCTGTTGAAAAACTAGGACAGCCACTGGCTACATAATATGACTAAATATCGGTGAGTAGATCCCCTTTTGTTGACCAGCTCACATAGATAAATTGTGTGACGCTATCGCATCATTGTGTGGCGTGCCTTTCTCCTGGATGGCGGCGAACATTTCTTGATCTGCCGTCGTGTTGATCAAGACAAAAACGAGATTCGTCACTAAACACCACGACTCACCACTCCTGTTCAGTAGCCTAAGCCAACATCATTGAAAACATGCTTGAATGTGGATGGATACAAGCACTGTAGACGATTAGCTCGCAATGAAAACTGTAAAATCTTATTATTAATAATTCTTATTAACTCAATTATCCTATGAAGTTCAATATTTAATATTAATGGATTTCTATTTATCGGAAGATAAGTCTCTTAAATTGAAATTGGAAATACAACGGGAAAACTGTTTACCGTACGTATAGTAGACAACTGAAGTGTTTGCCAGTCCCTTTGCAGATGCACTTAAGTTGCCATAAGTTGCAATTGGCGATCCTGTCATCATACGAGGTCTTCCTGATCCTTGTAGATATGATCTTGAACTTAATGTTGCCAAGTGCATATGATGATGCTGGGATTGCGGTGAGGAGGACTACGTTTCTAAAAGAGAAAATACCTTCTCTAAGGCCGATGTTTCTTCCACGCTCAAAGTCTGTTAACTGTTGGAACGGCTGTTGACGTGTGCATATCTTTAGCGGTTCAGAACAATGTTCACAATGTTTGGTCAGCCTGGGAGCTTTAGTAGGCTTCATATGTATTCCACTGCGTTGCACCTGTACGTCAGCACGTGGCTGTCGAAGTTCTTCGATCAGCCCTCAGTGTAGCTATTTTCTGAATCACGTGTTTACGATTCTAGATTGTTTATCTTTAAGACCTAAAGAACAAACATGAGTTGGTTATTTTGTATTTTATTAATACTACTTAGTTTTCCTCTGAATACAAGACTTAAGACATGGATTTAAATACACAAAAAACTGAAATAAAAAATAATTTAGACTATTCTCAACGTTAGTAACACTTGCGATGAAAATCTACTACTACTTGCGTGTTGCCCTGAAAAAATTCAGTCCAATGTCAACGGTTTGTTTGCAATAAATAAAACTGGTGTAAAAATATTTTCGAGCAGTTCTAAAACATTGCCTTTTTTTAATATGCCTGCTAGTTACATAGAAAATCTTTATTTCTGAAATGCTCGTTGCATATTCGACTCCATTCCGACGGCTTTTTTTTCCCGATCGAATATTGACCCACCACGCTTATTTTAATGCTTTATCATTCGGAAACGAATGAAAGCTGACATTTTTATTATATCCGTAAATCCTATTCAAGCACTGCAACACAACAATTCCTTCCACCTCGCTTTTTCTTGGTCACTTTTCCCTCGGACATGTAAGCACGTGGCTTTTAAAACGATCAGCTGGGCCAGTCATCAACCACACCACTTCCGTTTTAGCGCCCTCTACATTTCGTTTCGCTTCCCAATTGCTAAAAGAGGTTCCTCTTTTCTACCAGAGAGAGAGGTTCCGAGTACAAGCGCCCCTAACGTGAAAACTGCATAACTATGATATCATTACTGAAATAAAAAGTTTCATTTATTACTACTAGTCAGTGGGGGATTTCGTCATCTTGCGGCCCTAGGCAATTCTTAGCCGGTGGTTGGCGCAGCTTAGCCGCAGCTGCTTTTGCGCCATAAAACACCAACCAAACAACCAGCCGGAGGCCCCTCCTTCTGGATAAAAAATAAGTTTTCCCCCCTCCACGGTGCTTTCCCACTTAGCCTCTCCCAACACCCCCTGAAGACCTTCTCCCCGCCTCTCATCCTTCATTAAACAATTAATAATCAACAATGCATTCTTTGTAGGTGCACTTCATATTAATATAATTTAATGAAAATCTACGTATTTTAAATGAAAGAAGTACAAGCTCAGTACCAATAAATAATTGTTAATTATTATTAAATTAATAATAATTTCGTAGATGTGCAGTTTCTCCATTACGTTTTTATTTATCAAGTTGGATATTTATATCGTATACTTATTATTATTGTCTAATACAGTGAATAGTTGCATTGTTTTGCCATTTTTTAAAATTCCTTTATATAAAATTAAAAATTACCCGTACGCCTCCTCCAAGCCCAGGAACGCTGTAGCGGGCGAGTGCTGGACTGATCTACAGATCTCAATATCGTGCCGGGAAATTATGACCTTCTGACCTGCGTGCTACTCATTGTCATTTGAGACTTTAACCTTTATTAACCCCACAGTATCATTGGAAATATGCTACATCAGATGTGGTGGATTTATAATGTAGATAATACAACATGATGGGAATGTATTATAATTTCCATTTCACTCAAATAGGAAAAGTTGTAATATTTTTAAGATATATATACAGTATTTTCTGAAAGACAGTTAAAGCAGTTAATTCTGAAAATCTTAGATACGAGGGTAATACTGAAAGTCATGAGCAACAATTCTACAAAAATTACAATATATTAATTATGAAAAAGCAAGAATATTGCCATAATCTATAGACTACAGACAGCGCCATGAGCGAGTAGTGACGTCATTAGCTTCCATCACGTG
The DNA here is from genome assembly GCA_023159025.1 of Thereuonema tuberculata. Lineage (NCBI taxonomy): Eukaryota > Metazoa > Arthropoda > Chilopoda > Scutigeromorpha > Scutigeridae > Thereuonema > Thereuonema tuberculata. The sequence continues at coordinate 2,635 of JAFIDM010012781.1, forward strand.
ACCACATGCAGCTGATACAAAATGGCTGCAAGTGATGTTTCGTTTTGCCACTGTTCTGTGGTTGAATTTCTTGTTAAAGAGGGAATTTCCACTGCAGAAATTCATGAGACTTCAGTGTGCATATGGAGATGTGTGCATGGGAGCCAGCAGGGTCAGACGATGAGTTAAACATTTTAAAAGATGGCAACACAAGCATCGAACATAAGCCTCGTAGCGGCTGTCCGCGTACTGCCTCTAACGAATGCAACATAAAAACAAGTGGATGACGTCATTCAGGAAGACCGACATGTAACTGTGGATGACATTGCATCACAACTTTGAATTGGACACAGTGCAGTCCAGGAGATGATCAAGAGTTTAGGCTTTCCGAAAGTGCGCGCCTGCTGGGTTCCCCATTTATAGACTCGCGATAACAAAATTCAGAGAAAAACCATTGCTCAAGAACATTTTCAGCGATATAAAATGAAGGAGAAGTTTTTTTGACGAGTCTTGTGACGGAAAGCTGGTTCCACCATTATGCACCCGAAACAAAAAAAAGGCAAAGACAGTGCCATCAACTGGAAAAGTTATGGCCTCCGTTTTCTGAGATGCAGATGGCGTGATTCTGATGAATTTCCTGAAACTGGGCATAGCATTAATGCTTCTCGGTATGTCATGACACTTCATAAGCTCCGTCGTACATTGCGTGATAATCGTCCTGGGAAGAAGATCATCCTGCAGCATGACAACGCGAGGCCCCACACTGCTCGTTTCACCAAGGAGGAAATTCGGAAAATTGGGTGGGAAGTTCTACCCCATCCTGCCTACAGCCCCGTATTTTCAGTGTCGCAAAGGACGGCAAGCCAGGCCAACGCTACAGCGCGATGGAGGACATTACGAAAGCAGTGCGTCAGTTTTTTCTCAGTGCCGGAACGGAGTTCTACCGTAAGGGAATTTTCAAGCTCCCACAACAAAGGAAAAAAGTATCCAAAAAAAATGGGGGACTTTTTGGAAAAATAAGGAAAAGTATGAAAAATAATGTAATATATTTGTTTTTCCTAAATAAATTAATCAGATTTTTTTAATCAGATTATTGCTCATGACTTTCAGTACGACCCTCGTATGGTCCAATGGTTAAATTTATGAATTTTAAAAATATGGTAACGAATAAAAGAAAAACCTATAATTAATGAAGTTAATGCAAAATATTATAGAAGTCTTTTAGTAATTAATTTTGTGGTTTGATCCTAAAAGCCACAATATGACTTTTTTGAAGGTTTTGAAGATTTTGCACCAGTCTTACATTTTTTATAGTGAAAAGTTATAAAATTATCAAATTTACCATCACGAGAAATGTGTTTTGTGTTTAATGTCCTATCATAAATTTGGTCATTACCTATTTGTAAGTGAAGCCTTTTTAGTACAACATAATCAGTGAACAAAATCAAAGAAAACAAAACGATTCAAAATTTTAGCAACAACTCTCGAAATGACCTTTTTTGGCCTCGGTCTTCGGGCTGTACAGTACTATTCGATAAGTAAATGATCCCAAGTAATTTTTTAACCATCCACATGTTATTGATTAAAAGCGATTTTGTCAATAGGCCTCTTAATGGCGACCATTCATCCTCGGATATATTCAAAATAAAGCCCTCTCCCCCCAAAAAAAAACATACAGCCTATACACACTTACTTTATTGCTACTGTTCAATGTCTGAATTCAATGATTCTACCTTATAATTTTTCTCTAAGGGGATTTGGAGAGAAATGCCACAGTTTTCGAAGGACCGACCTAATTTTTGTTTTACATAAAAAGATTATGAAAAAGCTAAATGCGTCTTTCATCTCTTTGACTTTTCTACTTCAAAACATTTATAAATATTTTGGTATAAAATAAATGAATGAGAAAAATTGAAGTTTTTATGTCACTGTGGCGTCTCTCCAACATATTTACGGGACTGATGACACATACTAATATGTAAAAAGAAAAAAGTATACAAAATCATATTTATATTTCCTACAACATAATATTTTATATTTATTTGTATACAGTAATTGCAAGCATGAAAAAAAAATATTGTCCTCTACTAAAAGTAAATTCTTTTAAGAAATAACCATCGTAAAATCTACCTTTGCTTTGCAACATTCATTTTTTAGGCTTCTGAAAGGCGCCTTATATCTGTGGACACACATTCCCACAATGCTTCGGAACGGCTTCGGTTACCTCAGTTGTAGGTAGCCTGTTAGCTCAGTTGGTTAGAGCGTCGTGCTAATAACGCGAAGGTCGTGAGTTCGATCCCCTCATGGGAATTTTTAAAAAATCATTATTAGGAATTCAGTGTATTAACGAGGTTTGAGTTAAGAATGACGATTATTTCATATAAATAGGGGTGGGTAAGATAGTATGAGGTCGCAAACAGACTCGCGCGAGCATTTTCTAGACCACCCCGGCGCAGTGTATTCTAAAGTAAAGGTAAGGTGACCATTTTTTCTACAAATGAAAAGGAGGACGCAAATAATTTAAAGAAAAAAAAAATGTTATCAGGGGTTTCAGGGGTATAAATTAAACCGATCAGTTCAACCAAACAAAAAAAAAGGTTTTAAACTTCACATATCAAAAAGGAGGACATATTACTCTTCAAACATCAAAAAGGAGGACATTTAGGAAGACACTTCTCAAGGGAGGACTGTCCTCCCTGAAGGAGGACGGTTGGTCACCTTAGTAAAGGTGACTCAGAAGTCGCTGCGAGGCACTGTGAATGGTTAACTAATAACTATCCCTACCTTGTCTTATTGTCTTCCGACCATAATTTGTGCATTTGTTTTTTATTTGCACAGTGGAATTAACATGTAACCAGTTTCCGCAAGCAGTGCACTTAATCCAGTCATGCTTTCTTGATGTCACGAAATAATTTTCCCAACATTCAGCGCAAGAGTTGAGTATTTTCTCGACTTCACTATCAGTTTTTGAATCATTTCCATGTTCATCTAATGGAACAAAAAAAAAACCCATATCGTTTTCTTCACTGATTTTAACACTTCCTTTCAGTTTTTTTCTGTTTACCTTTTTCTCTGCATATGGTAGTTATTGATTATTTTTCTTTTCTCCAAAATAGTCACAAGATTTCGACGCTTGTTGTTTCTTTTTTGGTTTAGACTTTGAGATGTAAGGAATTGGACTAATTTTCGCAAGAATTTTTGACAGTGTAACTTGAACCTTTCATTTGGAGTACCAGGTATGCATTCTTTTGAAATACTCAGCTTAAGATGTATTTGGAATGGCAGGCGTCCTTTCCTTTGAAGTACTCGCTTGACTTTTACATATTGAATTGTCTTGAAAAATCAGTTAGCTGTTGTGCTGGTACTGATGCGTCGGAGATTGAAAAAAAAAAAAATGTAAAAAAATTGTTACCATGGTAACATTTATAATTGAAGTAGACGAATTCTAGAGACGTTACAGCAGATGGAATTATCAAATGAAATACAAAAGCGGACGATGACGATTATGTGTACTTTATTCAGATGATCAACATGAGACTGACGTGAGGCAGTACCCACGATTCATCCGGGTTACCTTGTTTTGCATAATCAATAAAGCTTAGCATATTTAATTACTTCCTATATATAAGATATTGTTCTTTTGAGAATGATATCTTCTCGCCGATGATGACCTAACGTAGTCAGTTGAAACTGTCCGGTAAATTAGTATTTTTTTTTAATGTATCCAATTTTATAAGTAGGTTTATCATTCTGTTAATGTTGAGATATTTAAATTTTATGATTAAATTTACGTAATATTTGCAATGTTTAAATTCATGTCATCTACTCCTGAAGACTCTGTGGGATTTCTAAGGGAGGGACGCGACAACAAAACAGCGAAGCTAATTGCGGGTGTATTAAGGTCAAAACGAATAAAATGGGTGTAGTTTAAAAATTAGAATGTAGAGATTGTAATAAAAATTATTATGGAAGCACAGGTAAGACATTGAGAGAGAGAGAGAGAGAGAGAGAGAGAGAGAGAGAGAGAGTATTAGAAAATACCATTGCTTTCAAGAACAGAAGACATAATATTGCTACCGTGCTTTGTAACGGCTTGGTAGCGAAGGGTAACGGAATGCGACTAGAGCCAAGGTTAATTAAAAACCAAAGAGACTTTATTAAACAAGAACGGTGTTTACAAGAAATACGAGTATTGTAAGGATTCTCAGGTAAGGCTGTCTTCTACGTAGTCCTCTATTGGCAAGCGATCGTCTCAGGGATCTTCCGGGGACGGGCGCTGCAACCACGGTTATGGCTAACCTTTCCGATGCCTTCCTAGCGGACGCCTCAGGGTTCTTCCGGGGACGGCTGCTCGGTTCTCGGCGTCGGTTCCCTCTCTCGATGCCTTCCTGGCGGACGTCTCAGGGTTCCTTCGGGGACGGCTGCTCGGTGAACCGCTTCTATAGTCTTCCCCAACTGGAGACCTTGATGGGCGGTTGCCCCACGATGAGTGACTGCACTCTTCTCTCAACGGACCTCTGGAAGGGCGGCTGCCCCAAGTCGATCTGGACTCTCCTCTCCACGGACCTCTGGAAGGGCGGCTGCCCAAAGACCAACTGTTCTCTCCTCTCAACGGAGCTCTTGAAGGGCGGCTGCCCCAAGTCAATCTGTACTCTCCTCTCAACGGAGCTCTGGAAGGGCGGCTGCCCCAAGACGAAGTGTTGAACAGGCGTTCTGCGCCTGGTTTTATAGGCGTGGAGCGCTGCACACGCTCCTTAGGAGAGGTCGACTCGGCCGAGGTAGGCAGGGAAGGACGAGTCGACGTCGTCAAAGGGGGAGCGGACAAAACGCCTGGTAACAATATTTCAGATTGGGCTGACCACTGTAGGGTCAAAGGCCATAATGCCGACCCTATAGTGGATATTCTTTTCCTAATTCTAGATAAAGCAAGATTAATGATTTGAGTCATGTTTAATAAAATTACTATGTTTCAATAAAATAAATTTTTAAAGGTTAGTAAAATTTTGCATTATTTTTGTAAAATTATTAATAATAAGAAAATGAAACATCACTAATCTAATTGTTATCCAGAAATTATGTGATAGATACTATTACTTATTTTTAATGTTTTCTAAAGAATACCATATGATGGATGCTATTACTAATATTTAATTGTTTTTCAAAAATAATATTATGTGATACATGCTGTTATTATAATTGTTTTCCAAAAATCATGTGATAAATGCTATTACTAATTGTTTTCCAAAAATCATGTGATAAATACTAATACCAATTGTTTTTTTCCAAAAGTGAAGTAAAAATCTTAATATATTTAACGGATTCTGTGAGGAAGACGAAAAGTTTTTTCCTGTCCTCAAATAATCCTGAAGAAGCTTCCTGTTGAAGGAAGAGAAATATTGTATAATTTTAGAAGTCTAGAAGTTATTAAAAGAAGTTTATCAAGTCTATCAACATATTTGTTATTATGGAAATATCTAATTCTGAACTAGCTACGTAGCTTGCTTAGACGGTAAACTGATCATACACAATCCCTCAATCGAAATTATTGAATTAATTATTTTAAATCAACATGCTTTCAATATTTATTACTTAAAAAAAATAGACTTACCTCCTTTTATGCTTTTTTTCGGGTTTAATTGCTGCATCGCACAAACACTGAATTGCTTCCTTGCTTTTCGATTACATAGACTGTACTGACACCATTTACTTGGAATTTAGAAATACAGATGATGTCCATTTATCCCCAAAATATTATACCGGGTGATTCATTAAGTACTGAAAGTACTCGCTACAATTTGTTTTTATTTATTCATCCCCTCCCCAGGGGCTCCTTTGTGTTTGAAGTAAAACCAACGGACTCACTAAATTTGTTTTATTTATCCCTCCCCCTCCCCCAGGCTCCTTGTGTTTGAAATAAACTCAACAGAGTCAATACTCCATTTAACTTAGCCTATTCTAATCTCGCTTCCATTTCCCTGCTCTTCCCGGTTGTGAAGAGTGCTAACTAGACCATTTTTTTCTTCATAGAGGCAGAAAAAAGATTGAAATGGGGATCCCCATCATCCAACTCAGAATCGCACATTCCGAAAATCCATGCTCTATTTTACTGTTTTTTACACCGAATTTGGCCGAAAAATATTTCGATGTTCGTTCTTTAAAGCGATAAAGTTCTTTCCAGTACTTTATGAATCACCCTGTATAGCTGATGATTTTTTTTTTTCCTTTTCTCAGCTTAGTTTATGTTTTGGATTTTTTTCTCAATAATCTTCCGGTTTAATTATCAAAATAATTTTAATATCACAGGAATGCTACTAACAGCGAAACATTTTATTACAGTGATCAAAGAATATTGTAGATAGCTCAGACACATTCTACGATCACTCTGCAATCAGAATGACACTTCTGAAAAAATTATTAAAAGTGACATGAAGGCAGTTAGGATAAAAAAAACTGCCCTGCTATAAATTTAAATACGTATCTAGTAGACGGAGACGGCAAAGTTCGTTCAGCATGTCCTGGTTGTCCTTCTGCAGCTGGCTTTATCACGATTGCTCTCCTTATCTCTCGTTTTCAGTGTCTTGTTTATCTATTTCAAGATGCTTTCTAAGACTTGGCGTCATAATTGGCCTCTAGTTCGAAGAGTTTCGCTTTGAGATCTATGTTGTCTGCTTCCATCTCCTTGTATTTGATCATGAGGGAGGTGTACTCGACATTCAGACAGTCGTATTTCCTCTTCGACTCGTTCAATTCCCATTCCATTTGGGTTTTCAAGATCTGTTTCCGTTTGATCAGCTTGTGATGGCGGTTTTGCAGCCCGATCAATCGCACTTTGGGACAGACTTCTTCTTCTCTGACCATTTTAGTTTTCGTTTTGGTTTTCATCGTCAGTCATTCTCCGTGGTTACAGGGGACGGTTCATCAGTTTTTTTTTTTTTTTTTCTTAAGGTGATTACACTTTCAGTCCTGTTAGGAACCGTTAGTTCCTATCAACAGGTGCTGTTTTATTACAGTTAATAAAATATTGAAAATATTTGTTTTTATATAAACATTTTTGTATTTTGTAATTGCCAAAATGGTGTTGACTTTGTTTTAGACTTTTCTATTTAATTTTTTTTTTATTTTTTTATTTCATTATGAAACATTGTTAATCTACAATAATCTGTAAGCTATATACTACTTATAGCTATACCTAAGAGATAAGCATAGAATATATATAAAACATTCAACAAATAAATACATACAATACATTCACAGCTTCGTAGTTTTGCTGTCGTCTACAAACCTTTACACATATACAACAATTATTTAATATAATATAACTAAAAGAAACAAAATAAAAGAAATATACATCGTTTTAAGATGGCTATTTGGGTCAAATAGCCAACGAGCAAAATTTACAGACATACAAAATACCCAGACAAAACAAGATTTATTATCTCATTTTTATCTGCTGTGTATATTAGAATATCGTCTGCGTATATATGTATTTTGCAATGTTTTATTATTTCGAATATGTCATTTATATAAAGGATAAACAAAAGTGGTCCTAAATTTGAGCCTTGAGGCACACCTGTCTTTATTACTTTTTCGTTACTTTTTTTACCTTCAATCGATACACAGATCTTTCTGTTTATAAAATAATCTTTTATTACTTCCAGTACTACACCCCTGATTCCCAATCTATTCAATTTCTCGAAAAGAATCTGTAGATCAATAGAATCAAATGCTTTACTCAGATCTATTGATATTAGAAGAATGAATTTACCATTATTCAGGCTGTCATTGATATTGTTGCTTAGTTGTTCGAGTAAGGTTTTTGTACTTTTGTTTTTTTGATATGCATATTGTTCTGTGTTTATTATATTATATTTTCCTAGATAAGTGGTCAATTTTAAAGAAATATAATTTTCTATTATTTTTCCGATTGCTGGTTGTATGGAGATAGGTCTATAATTTGTAAGGTTTTTGTAGTCATTGCATTAAAATATTGGAATAATTTTAGCAATTTTTAAATCTGTTGGTTATTTTCCCTTTGATATAAGGTTTTTGATTATTATAGTTATTATATGAGAAAATATCATGTTGTTTTGTTTTATTGTTTTTATATTTAAATTGTCAATGCCCATTGATTTTTTGTTTTTCATGTTTGTTATTATATTACTTATTTCACTTATTGTAGGTTCTTCTAGAACCATTGTGTTGCTGATCATGTTTGTGGAGTCTGTGGATGTAAATAGCTTTGAACAGTTTATGTAATTATTTGATATTGTTTTGCTGTAGTGTGTACAGAATTTATTTGCTAATATTTTTTCTCGTCTGTCTCCTTCCATGGAATTTATAAGGCTTTTTAGTTTGAATAGAAGCTTCTCGAAACATGGGCTAACATAACATAACATAACATAAAATGGGAGGTACTATAAAGTCCCTAACACTGCGGCCTCAAAAGGCCTATTGTGTATCCCAATGTCCTTAATTCTGCATAAGTCCTAGGATTTTACCAATCTGTAGTGTTTTATGCAGGGGTATTGTCACATAGTTTGAAGGATTGGGAAAACCCATACCTATCAACTTGTGTCTAGTGCTCGCAAGCGCTTCACACTCACATAATATGTGTGCTGCTGTTTCATCAGCTTTTCCACATCGTCTGCAAGTAGGATTTGAAACTATTTTTATATTAAAAAGGTGTTTCATTAAGTGACAGTGACCTGTAAAGAGTCCTGTCAGGATTCTAGTCTGGTTCTTATTTAAACTAATAAGTTCCCTGGCTCTTTTACTTAAAGGCTCTTTAATAAAGAGCTTTGAGTGTTTCTGCCCTGGAAGATTACTCCAATAGGTCTTTTGCTGTCTCCTTGCCCAGTCCCGAATTGCAGTTTTAGTGGTTTCAATAGAGATCCCACAGACTGGTTCAGGTCCAATGAACGAGGTTTCAGCTCCTTTTTTTGCTAGCTTGTCTGCTAGTTCATTACCTTCAATCCCTTTGTGTCCTGGCACCCATATTAGGTTAACCCAATTATGTTCAGCAAGATTATTAAGGGTTTGTTTACATTCCCATACTAATTTAGAATTGGTTTTGGGAGAATTCAGGGCTTTAAGAGCTGCCTGACTATCTGTAAATATATAGATATTTCTATTTCTATATTTACGTCTTATATTTTCATAGGCACATTGTAAAACGGCATATGTTTCCGCTTGGAATACTGTTGAGTAGATCCTTAGGTTTAGGCTTATGTCCATCCTTGGTTTCATTCCTCGGATTACAGCTCCGGTCTTTCCATTATGTTTAGAACCATCTGTAAACCAGATTATTCCATTGACATTGGTGGGTTTGTTATCATTATTCCATTCGTCTTGGCAAGGAATGATAATGCGGTAAAGTTTTGTAAAAGATATTCTAGGTATCATTTTATCAGAATTCATTTGTAAGAATGGTTCTTTAGAAATGTCCCTAGTTAGGACTGCATGTCCCACATTACAATAATGTGGTTTCCACAGATTATTAATTTTAAGTCTATGTATGGTCGCTCTTGCCTCTGCTTCAAGTGCCAAGTGAAGAGGGGGTAGATCAAGAAGGACCTCCATACTGGCAGTAGGGGTTGTTCTCATAGCCCCAGTGATGCCCATACATGCTAGTCTTTGTAAGGTGTTCAGTTTGTTCCTGGTTGTAATCAGTTTACCTTTAGTCCACCAAACTATGGCTGCATATAATATAATGGGTTTAATAACCATTGTGTAAATCCAATAGATTACACTAGGTTTTAATCCCCATGTTTTTCCAATAGCATTTCTGCCTGACCAGAAGGCCATGTATGCTTTATTGATAGTTTTATTTATATGGGAATTCCAGTTTAGTTTTGAATCTAGGGTAATGCCCAGATATTTAACTTCCTTGGATAATTTAATGTTCTTGTTATATAGGATAGGTTCTGAAAGACCTGCCAATTCCTTTTCTTAGTGAAAGGGAGAAGAACCGTTTTATTGGGATTTACTGATAATTTAATATTATCACACCAATTTTCTACAGTACTTAGTGCATTTTGCATAAAACCTGAAATCACGTTAGGAAATTTACCCCTTACAACGATCACAATGTCGTCCGCAAATCCCTGAGTATAAAAACCTTTCTTTATTAGTCCCTCAATAAGCTCGTCAACCACCAGGCTCCACAGGAGAGGTGAAAGAACCCCTCCCTGCGGACATCCCCTGGTCACCGAAACTCTTAAGGTATCTTCATAAATGGAAGTATGAATAGTTCTGTTTTTCAACATAGCATTTATCCAACCACACGTGATCGGGTCAATACCATGTTTTTGTGCTGCCCTATCTATAGAAAGGAAGGATGTATTAGCAAATGCTCCTTCAATGTCAAGAAAAGCTGCAAGAGCTATTTCTTTATTTTCAAGTGTGGTTTCGACAATAGAGACAAGGCTATGAAGAGCCGCCTCAGTTGATTTCCCAACTTGATAGGCATATTGGTTTGGTTGTATTGAGTAAGTCCTAAGTACACCCTCCCTAATATGTTTATCAATTAGCTTTTCCATAGTTTTCAGAAGAAAGGATGTTAAGCTAATTGGTCTGAAAGCTTTGGCATCGACATAAGAAGATCGACCCGGCTTAGGAATAAACACAACCTTGACTGGTCTCCATTGAGATGGAATATAACCCAGTGCTAGGCTTGCTCTAAAAATATTACAAAGAGGTATAGCTAGAAAGCTTATTCCTTTTTGTATAAGGGCTGGAAAGATCTGATCTAATCCAGCTGATTTATAAGGTTTGAAAGTAGATACTGCCCATTCTACCTTTGATCGATTTATGGCCAGTCGCGCAGTCCGCCAATTTTCCTTGGGTGCTCTGAAATGAGACCCCAAGTTTAAATTTAGCGAGTTTGCGTTTCCGTCCCGATCGATCTCGATAGAATCTGGGAAATGTACACTGGTTAGAACGTTAAGTGTTTCTTCCCCATTGGTAGTATAACTTCCATCTTTTTGTAACAAAGTCCCTAATCTAAGATTAGGTTCCTTTGTTAAAATTTTATAGAGTCTAGAATTGTCAGGAACATCAGAGATTTCCTCACAGTACTTCCTCCATGATTTACGTTTAGCTTTTCTCAAAGCTCTATTATATTCAGTGAGTGATTGTTTATAAACATCCCATTCAACGTTTCTCTTAGCTGTATTAAACAGCCTTCTAGTGCGTGTTCTGAGATATATGAGAAAATATCATGTTGTTTTGTTTTATTGTTTTTATATTTAAATTGTCAATGCCCATTGATTTTTTTGTTTTTCATGTTTGTTATTATATTACTTATTTCACTTATTGTAGGTTCTTCTAGAACGATTGTGTTGCTGATCATGTTTGTGGAGTCTGTGGATGTAAATAGCTTTGAACAGTTTATATAATTATTTGATATTGTTTTGCTGTAGTGTGTACAGAATTTATTTGCTAATATTTTTTCTCGTCTGTCTCCTTCCATGGAATTTATAAGGCATTTTAGTTTGAATAGAAGCTTCTCGAAACATGGGCTTCTTGTGGGAGGTGTCTTTCACTGGTGCCTCTCCTTCTCCAGAAACGGGAACTCTGGTGTTGCTCTGACTGTCAGCTGACCTGAAGAAAGACTGGGAGGTGCTGGACTGCTCAGATGTGGGTTTACAGAAGTTAATGAGTTGGGAAGATATTGGAAATGGTGAGAAAGAAGCGAACGGGGACAACGGGGTGGGACATGGCAAGCTAGCACTGGATGGCGGTAAACCTGGAAGACCGGTATAAAACTGATAAACATTTGTAAGCAAACCGTACTGCTGTTGTAAGTGCCTCGTCTTCTCTTGTCTATCGTTGATCAAAACATCCAGTTTTAATTCCACTTCTTCATTTCGTTTGACAATCTCTGCTTCTTTTTCTTTTAATAATTTCTCCCAGTTCTCGAGGCGCAGTTTCTCGGCGTTCATGGAATCAAATTTAGATAGTTGCAATCTATGAATCGTTTCCATCGCCTCGTTGTAAGTTCTTTTAAAACACAAATTTTCTTGTTCCAAACTTGCAAAAGACACGTTAGTTAGCTCACTGTCCCTCACTACTCTATCGCGTTTGTACTTGATTCTCATCAGCTGTATCTTCACTTGTCCGACTTGTTCATTCAGTGAACGAATTTCTTCTGACTTTAGTCGATCGATGTTTTGGACTTCTTCTAATCTGGATGTCATCATCTCAATCTGCTTCTCCAACTGGGTCACCTGTATCTTTAGTTGCTTCATCTCAATGCTCACCTGTGTCTTTTCAAATTCTGCTTTGCCTACCTTCATCCTCTGGCTCTCCAATTCCTTCTGCAGCCTCATTTCCTTGTAGATGAACTCTTTCCTTTCGGATTCCAGCCCCTGCATTTCTCTCTTCAGTTGTTCGATGCGTTCTTGAGGAGATGCAGTGAAGACCGACCGTCTCTTGCACTTTTGCGATTCCTCAACGAGTTGTTGACTCCAAAACTTCTCCTGTCCAACGTGAGCACTGTACTTCTTCTCCACATCGCAAAGTTCCAACTCATTGACGTGTAGCCTCTGCATAGCCTGAGATCATAGATAAACAAAGTTGTATTAGGACACATTTTTCACTTAACAAATTTCCGTTCATGCAAAAGATCTTTGAGAAAAGAAAATGAACTGTCCAGAATTCTGGACAGGGAAAAGAAAGAGAAAAGAAAAGAATACACATTAGTTTTTTTCCGCGCCTTGAGCTATCATCGACGGGAATCTTTTGTTTCTTCTAATTAAATGCCTTCTGTGCCAAGCAGTTAGCAGGCTAAGGTTTTTCAATCTGTATTGGTTACAGTAATTTGTTATTGTTTGCTTTGTGGGATCTCACTTCCGGCAGCGGGATCCACAACCTTTCGCGCTTTCTGATGAGACCTAACAAGGACGAAACAGATGTCCCAGATTCCCGTCGATGATAGCTCAAGGCGTGAATGCAAATCAAATGTACATCGTTTGCTTCCACTTTTTCATGTGGTATTTCCTGCACGTTAAAACTGTCCTATCTATGCTTATTTTTTATATAAATTACACAAGTAAGTATTACTCATATATTTTAAATAAATCATAGCATTATAGGAAACACGACATTTCTGAAGACACTTCTGCATCCGTTTGATAAAAAGGAAATGAAGTTAGTTCCTGAAGCAAAACAATAATAATAAATCACACAATAGCAAAAATATTTTCTTAATGTATTCATTTAAAAACACTATATAACACTAACTAAACATTTGTAATAGCAAAGCAAAGCTACAAATGACTAATAAAGCAGAATCTTATAAATAACTATAAATACATTACATTTTCCCATTTTAAATTAAAAAGTTATTGAGCTTCTCCGCGTCTCCACGACGCTGTCAAAGTAAGGAGTGGCAATTCACTATTATCTTCTCAGTATTAGTGGCCGGAGATAATATAGCAATACGTAAAGTGGATCAGAGCAAGCTGTGGTGCTACAAGAACACGCCAGTTTTCATTCATTTGATTGCCAGAGAAAGCATAAGAAAGATAAGCAGTATTATTTTTAGGTTGTGAGTCACTACTTCGTGTCTGGGAAATTCAACCCAATGTGAATAAAAGAATAAAATTGTGTCGTTACTCCAAATTATGTTAAATAATAGCAAATAATGATTTCTACCACACGTAAGAAGAGACAGTACTAACACAATTTTATACCTATCTCTTCAAATCGTAAAGCAAGATAAAAATTACGGAGTGCGTGAGATTGGATCTCTTAAACGGTCAGGGTCTGTTCTTTTCTGTTTTATGAAGTTGTTTTATCGTTCAGCACATTGCTTTAAGCCAACAATAAGTCGTACTGTATTACAAGATGAGGTAATAACACTTCACTGCTACGTATATAAATTCACTTAACTCATAGTAAAGAGGAGGCTATCAATATCAAAAGTGAATTACCATGTGAAATTAATAACAATAGTTCTCGTATTTAGTATCTCCTTTCCTTTAATGAAAGCGAAATCTACTTGCAATTTGGATACGTTTGAATCCAGTGAAACTGAAATCCAAAATTACAAGTCCTAATAATAACATTATGACAATCTGTTGGATGGACAGGTCAAATGAAAATAGATTCTTATTACTTTACTTTGATCAGTTGCTGTATTGTGAATATACTGCTTTTATTTAAAACTAGAATTGTCTGTAAACACTCATTTCATCACGTTTTAATAAATATGGAGCACCATTTCCCATTTGGGATCGATGACTACCCAAGGGGTTCGTGATGCTGTCTAAGAGGTTGGCGAAAAAAGTCCTTTTTTTAATTTTTAGATTGAATAATTTGTTCAGACCGTTTGTAACTTTTTTTTTTTCTCTTTTTTTTGAATAAAGGGAATATTCGCCATTCAAAACGGTTGGGAAGCAGTGTTATAGAAAATCATTTTATCGGATGTTCAGGCTCGTGGCTTTACATTTTTAGCTTTACACAATTACTGCACATTAAATCTTAAAAAATAAAATAGTAAACGGTGTCACTTTATTTCATAATACTTGTG
>JAFIDM010012782.1:0-17144 GCA_023159025.1 Thereuonema tuberculata
GATTTGCTTGAGGCTTATTTAGAAGGAAGTGTGTGTGAAACAGATTGGATCTCTTTTTATTTTTATATTTTAGCTGAATTTTCTTTTTATATTCTTTCCGTATTGATGTAAATATAAAAAAAACATATGATCTAGAAAAATCCAATTTTTGTATACCGGGATTTTAACATTGAACCACCAAAGTTATTTCTTTTTATGATCTTAATGACGTCAACTAAAACAACCTCGAAAATCTCGACATCGAGTGTTAATTCTTAGTTCAAAACTTTTCTTTACAACACATCATCTGTTCTTCTATCTCACGAATAGTAGTCAGTGTGTGATATTCAGGGTGTATCATCAACAATTTTTCAACGAAATAATTATTTAGACTTCTTATATTCGTATGTCATTAGAAACCTCGAAGACGGAAAGCCCTACAACGACCAAATTTAGTATATATCCCTTTATATCTAAATATAATGATGTATGTTTGAGTTTCGTTCTCTGGATCTACGGTTTTGAAAGATCAAGTTACAATTTGGAGGGTAACCAAATTTTCTGCTAGAGTAGGAGTTCAACAAGCCAGCACCAACGTAATTTACTGGATAACGACTAGTCTACAGTCTAGTTCAAAACTTCAGAAGATTCTCGAAATGTTAGTTTGTCCAAAAATCGTGGGTTAAAAAACAAAGTTCCACTACATTTCGTAATGTTACTAATTGCCATACTGGAATCTAGAACTTTTATGGATTTAAAAATTATAATCATTATTTATCGAATATTTTTGAATATATTTTTAATTTTAAACTTCCTTAATTTGTTCTTGTTTAGTTGAATGTATTTAATGATCAAAATTATTAATATCAACATCATATGTTTGTAGAAATTTAAAGTGTGTGAATTTTTTTTTTCACAAATCCACAAGGCGTATAGATGTAGAAATTTAATGTGTGTGAATTTTCTACAAAAGATTAGCTAATAAGATTCATAAACGTTGCTAAACATTTTTTATTTCAATTCCAATTATTTTTTATGTGAATTTTTATTTTCTCGTGCCTATTTATAAGGACCTACACAGAAGAAAAATTCCAAAAACAGGGGTTGATCTTTTGTGTTTAAGCATAGATATCAAATTTAAGAATATTACTCCGATAGTTCAAAAGTTCTCAGGGAGATACAAAATGAGTGAAGTAAAGGAGCGTCATATTTATAGGAAAGCAGGTAAAAAGTAAAATGGAAAAATGTAATATTTATAATAGGGCTCCTGACAAGAATTTATGAATTAAAAAAACTGAATTCAAAAGGGAAAACAGAATTAATTTCGATTTTTTTTTACTTTATTTGTTAAATTTACAATGCCTTGTTTTATTGACAGTAATTTAATTATTTTGAAGTTTATACATTAAAACCACGTTTTTAACATGGAGGTCTGGGACATTGAAATTCACTCTGTTTAAATAAGAATTCTTAATGAAGACCTTCCGTTCCTTTGTAATGTTGTCTCTGGCAACTTCAAGGCAATGGTTAAATGCCAAATGTGGATGATTGGGAACTGCAAGCATTTGCTCCCTTCGTGCTGACACGCGAAAAAAAAGAATGAATGTTATCATACGACAGCAAAGAAAAACGAAGAGGAGGGAAAGAAAAATAGACCTTTTACTTTCTCTTTGCATCGATTCTCACGGACCTAAAGCGGAATGCTTTCACTGACTGATTCATTAGAACGGCATTCATCACAGGGGAAATGTGTTGCGACTGCACCTAGACGGCAAAGGAGCAACGATAAAGTAAAAATCTCAATCCTGACAGCAACAAAATACATTTCTATTGTTGTGAGTTTTCTTCCACTATTAGTAACAGCTGTCTTTTAAGATGTTAATGGAGCATAACGGAAGTCCAGCATGCATTGCGCAACTTCTCACATAGAATGCAGATTGGTAACGGAATTTAAAGCTAGTTGGCAAAAACTTGTTAGGAAAATTTCAGGAAAATTCGTGGAAGTTAGACAATTCAAAAGAAACTTAGTGATTATGGAATGTTTGAAGTTAGTTAACTATCTTTTCTCCCACAATTAACTATAATTAAGTTTAAAAATTAAATATGATTCCTAAATTATTTTACCGATCATATTTCGCAACGATGACCTTCCTTGATGTGTGACATATGAATAATAATATCTTATTCTCATTCGGATATAACATATATTCATGAATACAAATTTAAAGAATAACAATTACTATCAGCATTATATACATTTCCAGAAGGAAAGATTCTGGGAGGTTCTACGAAAACTTCATGATTCTAAAAAAAAAAAAAGATCTTTATCTCAGCATGTGTCCTATTCCGAATAGCTTCTAGGATAGAACTAATTGAATGTACAGTTGCAAAATTATTGATATGAAAGATTATATTACAGTAGAACCTCATTATAACGGACCCTATTATAACGGACGTCGCTTATAACGGACAGTTTTAAAAAAAAATTTGCAGCCTACAATTAAGGTGAGCGAAGTGAAAGACCATTTAAATTTTGTTATTCAATATGTTGAATAATCGGCGAATGAAAATGTGTTTGCATATTATGAACACCTCCGTCAGTTATTAACTGAAGAAATAAGCAGCAAAGAAACCCAGCAGAAAATAAATTATTTTTTCAAACCAATGCATGTAAGCAATCAACATGAACCAGGACCTTCCTGTTCTAAAAATTAATGCAGTGTATACATACACATCGTTTTCAATTCAACCTACTATGTTGAAGGCTTTTTTTATTTGATACATAATAAACACTTTTTATAGCTAACTATTGTACTTTCATTGATGACACCCTGCTGCATTACACCCCTATAAGAATTATTTGTTATAAACCGCACTTTCATTAAAACGGACAACCTTCAGCCCCTATTAGTCCTTTATAATGAGGTTCTACTGTACTTATTTTTTCTAATTTTTATTGTTCAACTGAAAATATGTTACAGTTTATGATAAATTTTCAAAAATTCCATCATCACCATTATAGCATTATGCATAGGGCGATCAGATTTTACGAACAAAAAAAAAAACAATCAACTACTTCTAACAACCAAAATAAATAAATAAAAAAGGGCTTTCTCGATTATTTACAAAACCCGATACTATTTTCAGAATCCGGGACATATACTGATTGCGGACACTGCACTAAATTCCGGGGCATTTGGTCACCCTAATTTTGCACCTTACTGCGAGAAGAAAGGAGAATATTTTGCGCCAATTCAAATACTGCATATTGCAATAGATCTTTCTTGGAAACCATTCTGAAAAGACACATGTTCATGTAAACTTAATTTCTTGGGATGACTGACACTACAATCTCCCAAAATATGGATATTTTCTCCTGAGTCTCCCTGTATATATTTTATTAACAATCTATAATGTAGTGAAGTTAGTATATCAATATTTTTTTTACTTATTTATTACGAAAAGCTTTAATAAAATGATATAGAGCTTGACTGTAATCATTTATTTCACAGAGAATGCCATAAAATATAATTCATATATCTAAAACACTTCAAAGACTGTTAAACAAGTGCAAAAAAAATAAGTAATTATTGTTTATATGATAAACCAGTAGTTCTTGAATGATGGCAAAGATTGTTTTAATAAAAGGCTAGCAACAGTATTATTTTGTTAAAGATAAAGAATTATAAATTTATGTATTTATTCTAATTACAAATGTGGTTTATAGAAATTGATTAAAGACATCTTAGGCCTATATCGACAATTATTGAACTAAACGAGTTACTGTTAGTGCTCACTGTTACAAATCCGGGCATCACTGAATAATTTACTCCAATTTCCTTTTTATATTACTTTTATTCTTAATACTGGATGGAAAACAGATGGTAAACAAATTTACTGAACGAAATCATTCATGCTTAGAAGCAAACAACAATTAAAAAAATATATATTTTGCAAACAATCTTTGCTATTTCAGCGTTTATTTTTTAAACTTAAACATTTAAATAGGTCAATTTGTAAATATCGGAATAGCCGTAGAAAGAAGAACAGAAAATTAAAAGAGGAATGATGTCTTAAGGATAGTATAAAAAAGTGAAAGAAATCCCTACGTCTTATCCGAGTTTGAAACCAGGATGTAGGAAAAGTGTGCGAAGGCTTTCAATCGTCTCATCCATTCAACTTAAAATAACTCTTCGAAGAAGAAATTATAGCTTGCTCTCTTAATTTAAGTGAAATCATGGCCTTTGCGTAATTGTAACTCAATGATTACAATGATTACATCGTATTTGCAACGTGAGAACCTAATTTTCCGATGTAGGTTTTGGGAGATTTCATAAGTTAATGCTTGTTTACTTTTTTAATCTTAATTCCAATTTCATGTTTACCACGAGAACGATGGAAAAAGTAGGAACAAATACGATCGCACACAAAAACCAAATATATGCTTATCAAACATCGGTGAGTATTTTAGCGAAGAGATAGACCCCATCCGACACAAAAAATCATATTTGCTTTTTATTATAAGAAGTATCTAATTGAACTAGAATTATACTTCCTTTATTCATTTACAACAATGAACAAAACTTATTAAATTATGTAGATTTTTTTACATAAGTATCTTAATTAACTTAAGATTGCGTCGTAAAAATTGAAGCCACCACAATTTATAAAGTTTAGGTATAATAAAATAATAAAAAACACGAGTACTTTCGAGGCGGTCTACGCCTCCTTGTCAAGTCTTGTTAACACTTGACAAAGAGGCGTAGACCGCCTCGAAAGTACTCGTAATTTTGTTATTTTATTGTACATAAAACTTATTAAATTGTGATGTGTGGTGACCTCAATTTTTTTATATTCAATAAAACTTATTAAATATTTAGTTTTATTATAGTTATGTAGAGAAATCATATAAAGAGAAATTATATAAAGAAGTGGTTCCAGAATAGTATTAAATTAATATCTGTTTCACCACAAAAATCAATAATCGCCTTTCAATTAACTTCCTTGTAAGTGGCAATTTTCATTGCATTTACGATGTCTTTTTTGGTTTTGGATTCTGCTTTAGAAATAGCATTAATTTAGAACTATAGTATTAATACAGAGAAAAAAGAATTACCTTATAAGAAATAAAAGGTTAGAGCGAAACATGTAATTTGGAACGTTTCCCACTAGCTTAAGAGTCAGGGTAATCGAATACGCATTTCTGAATAACTAGGAAGATCGACTATTGCCACAAATTGTCCCATTTGACAGTGAAGAGAATTGTCAACGAGCGAAAAACGACGGGAGCAGCAATGGACGGGATCCGGTCATTTTTCTTCGCCCCTGCATTGCATTTTCCATGTCCGAAGTTTTGTTTATGGATTTATAAGAAGTGTGAAAAATATACAAATAATAATAACAGTACATAGGTACGTTAAAGATTTTGTTGTTGTCTTGTCCTTGGATTCATTTTCGGATCATTGGTCATAGAGTACACTCTACGATGGGGAATTTTTGCTGCTTTACTATCTTTTGGAAATTGTTATCCAGGAAGCACCCTTAGTTGATAGTAGGACATCTACCTCGTTTGAAGAGAAACAAATACTGAAGAAGAAACAAACATCCAATCCCCGCTCCGGGATTCAAACCCAGATTCCGACACATCGGCCTCATGCCAGACCACCGCCCAGACCTCTCGGCCATGCAGGACTGTTTGACTAAGTTAAAGAGGCAAAAAATAAAAACAAAATCGAAAATTAATTTTGATTTGAAGAAGTATAGGAATTAGTTACGATGCTTTCCGATAGATGTCACTGAAAATACATGGAAGTAATCCATAACCCACGATATTTTCTCAACCGTCGTATAATTTAAAATTCCTTGTAATAAAAATCAAACATAGAAGATTAATCTATTTTCTCTCTTAAAAAGTCTACGCGGGCGCTTTTTTTTTCAGTATTGCCGTAATTGATTTAAAGATGTATCCTTTGATTTTCTTTGCAATATTGGAAAATACGTCTAATGACCGTCATTCTTTAGAATCATTTAATCATTATATATATTTCAAGCATCTATTTATACATTCTGAATAACAAATATCACTGTTTAAGTGGTATTTCTACTGACCAATTAAATTTTCCTTTTCTTTAAAAATTTCGAAGCTTCATTCCTATAGGAAAGCATCTATTTCAGAAAGATCTAAGGTAAATGAATATGCTTTACTTTAATTTTATGCATTTTTTATTACTTTTTTTGCAATAATCATTTTCTCTTATTGGCAATTTAGAAAATATAAATCGATAGACAGCGGCGTTATTGTACTTTACTATTGTAAGTTTTTAAGTGGAAATTCATTTTCCAGTATTTACTAGCTAAAGTTTTTTTGCTGATTATTTGAGTTATGATTAAGTATTTCAAGAGTTTTACAGAAGGATATGAAATATTTGGTACAAAAATGCAAAACAGATGGATGAGATTTAAATGTTTATTTTGATTTATTTAAAAAAAGATACTCGACGAAGCTTGATTTTTTTTACTGGCTGTTAAATTATAGCAGCAGTGTAAATTATAGGTATAGTAGGAAGTTGATGGATGTAAAAAAACTGAACTTATTTCGTTAATAAAACAGAATATATAGTAATTAAAAAATATTTCTTAGTATCTCCTTATATAGTTTTTAGATTATCCCGTTGCCTGTAAGTGAACTTGTTATGCAAAATGATATCCATGTTTCTTTTTGGAAATATCTTTTATTCGACCTATAGTTTATTCCTCACTTTTGTGTCCAAAAATGTACAGTCTTTGAGAATTTTCTCATGTATTTTAAAACTTGAAGTAACTGAGCATAAACGTGAGTTAAAATTTATAACTTCATTTCAAATGTAATATTTTTTTAAAATTTCAATTGAAGTTATGTACGTACTGATTTATATATACAACGTAATCATATCTGGTACTGAGCTATGTACGTATGAAAGCCATCATATAATAATTTATCTAAGTAAAGTACGTCTTTTTAAATATAAATAGATAAATTATTGAAAAAATGCAAAAGGAAACGGTGGTAAGTATGAAACCTGTTTTTAATGATTGTTATCAGTTAACTAAATTTCATGATTTCTAAATTCTAAATATAGGCATTCTTTTTGCTTTGTAATTTCTTTAATATCCTCTTTGAATTTATTAAATATTTTTTCACTAATGACAATTGACAGCTATCATGTATATTAGTGTGATTAAAATACGTTCGATTTCAATTTCTTTTAAAGTTTCCCTGTAATGTGATTTCTAATAATAACGTAGTTTTTCAATTTGTATTAATAACATATACAGACTTCTCAGCTTTTAAAAAAAATGGTTAGTATATGATGAGGATTTTCCTTATTCACATATAGGGTCTTCCAAATTAAAGGTGAATTTTTATTCCTAAGATTTTGATTTCACTCCTAAGATCTTGATAAAGAACTGTGGTGTGGAATAACAGTCCAATAGTTAATACATTTTTGGAAGCTTCTTCTTTCTGAATCTTGAATATTTTCAATTTCTTTTCAGTATTTTGTCTGCTCAAAATTTTAATAATGATTTCAAAATCATTTAAGAAATACTAAGTCATACTGTTATACTAAGAAAAACCTTTACCCTTTATGAGAATGAACTTTTAGTGGCACAAAGTAGAAATAGTTAGTATTTTCATAATTTGCTGTTGGTTGGTTCCAAATCAAAACTGAGGCCTCTCACTTCTTTTTCCATCGTGAACAGACAAAAACTGGAGATGTGGCTGTGTATATTGGCTCAAGTAACGAGATCACGATGAGAGAGAAGAAAGAGCAAAGATATTGGGAGGTTCGCAATGATAGTAGATGCCACGGTTGAAGGAGATGGTGAGAGAAAAGGATTATGAAGCACAATGAAAGAAACCTTATCGACATTGAAGAAAAGACACAACAGAAACACAAGAAAAACAGAGGGAGAGAGGAAAATAGTAAATATTTCAGAATTCAAGAAAGAAAACAAAAACATAATATTTTATAAATCAAGAAAAACCATAAATAGACATTAAAAATGCTTTCCCACACTGAGCCAACTCCAACGGGAATTCTTATTAGGAATCATCAGCCTTGATGTTAGGCTGAGACTGTGTGAAAGTAAATGGAAACCATTCTCGCTTCCGGAAATGGCCGCCCAGAATAAAAACAATCAAATAAAAAATAATCCTGTGAAATCCATAGTATTAACCCCTTGTCCTTTCATTGAAACGAACAAAGGAATTTAATTATAAATAAAAAAACAAGAAAAACATCCTAAGTGCAAAAACTTAACTCCGACGGGAATCCTGGACAGCTGTTTCATACTTATTAGGAATCATCACCAGGATTTACTCTTGATGTTGGGCTGAGACTGTGCGAAAGCAAGTGGAAACCATTCTCGCTTCCTGGAATTGTCCTTTCAGTGAAAAGGACACAGAATTTTTAGTGGATTTCACAGGATTAATTTTTACTTGGTTGTTTTTATTCTCGGTGGTAAATCCCGCTGATGTTTCCTAATAAGGATGAAACAGCTGTCCAGCATTTCCGTTGGAGTTGACACAGTGTACGAAAGCATAATTATGGTTTTTTTTTATTAAAACAAAAACAACGTTTATATCAAAAAGCTTAATTCAGAACTACGTTATTAAAGTATTTAACCATAATTGAATCCTTCAATCCGTTGTAATCCATAAAAATCTAAATTTTTTGGAATAAAAAAAGTCGATTAGTTCATGGTAACTTAATCCTTATCATCATAAAAATTCTTCATCCTCTTCTTCTTCTTCTTCGCGAATGGGTCACTTAGGACCACGCGGAATCAACACACTCTGAGCCTTCCTCCTTGCCCAATAGTTCTTCATTCGGATGGACTGATGCAATTTCTGCTCCTCCGACCAAGCACGGCGTGCTGGTTTCTTCACATCTTCCTCAAATCTCCCTGTGTGGACAATATGTCTGACCACCTTTCTATCCTGTAAATTTGGAGATCCTAATTCAATGAGGTCCTTTTCTAATTGTTTGTACCATTTTGGTCTTGTGCGTTTGTTTTGTAAAAATTTATGGATCCGATAAGTAAGTCTGGAATGATTCATTCTTTCCAAATGACCTAAAAATTGGATTCGTCGCATTCTCATTGTATCAGTAAGTTTCTTCATCCTCTATAATTAAATATTTTCTTAATATAAGATAAATAAAAATATTTCAAAGCCGAAGACCTCTTAAACTGATTTTTAGTAGGAAAGAGAGAGAGAGAGTATTCTCTTGACAAAATTTGCTTAACTTGTAAATAAAATCCTTATCATTTCAAAAGAATTATTTACTTATGCCCAATGCTATGTCGCAGAGACGAATTTTTTTATTCTTTAACTTTTAAGAATTCCCCGTTGCCTAACTTTCGAATTGACAAATCCCAACCATTTTCTTTTTAATTTAAAGAATAAGTTTCGAAAAATGACTCAAGTAATTTGTAATTTCTTATGGAGATACAGATTGTCGTAAACATTATTATCTTTTTTTAATGGCCAAAACGAATGGTAATTGCTTTGCTGATTAAATTTCCGTCTCAAGATTATCAAAAAATGCGTCTTATAATTTTTTTCATTGTATTGTGAATGCAAGAATCGTTAAACCTTCATTTCTTTTTCTAACAACTTAGTTGGAAGGCTTCGAAAGCAAAAAGAGATTTATGAACAATGAGATCCGAAATTAAGTGTGATATTTAATTACTCTTTTAATACCTGCTCGATTCAGAGTGTTAAAAAATCCAATTACCGTAGGCACAGAAGTAATTAGGCCTCTTGCTTGATTATCAGAGAAGGTTGCTGCATTCATTTGATTTCTAAGACACATTTAAAAACATCTTTTTATTTCATTGGAATTGAATTCGGAGAAATCCTTCAAAACGTTTTTATTTTGTTTTGTTTTTTACTTCTCTGAAAGTGAGTTGGACAACTTCAATTGTAAATGGAAAAAAAAAATCAGAGTTGAGATTGATTAATGGCGGAATCATTTGTGTTATATTAGAGTTCGTTTGCAATTTACTGGGAGCACTTATTATGTTAAGTTATTCTATGGTTTAGCACAGAATAAAAACAAGGACTCAACGATACAAAAGCTATCAGTAAACAAGAAATTCCTCAAACAACCTGGCATCTACTTTCCCTAAATTTTACTTCAAATACATCTTGAATGGCCTGACGAAAGCAGTGGAAATTGTAGTCGATTAATCCTTGTCTGTCAAAGTTGTCTTCTCTGAGAATACACACAAGCGCAAGAAATTTATTTACTTCTCTTAAGTACAATATAGTAGCATTGTTCAACTTAATGATAGAAGACGATTGGTTATCAAACGCACTCCCATCTCCATCTTCTTTCAATCCATATATGCAGGATATGTCAATAACTACATCAATCATATCACAGCACAGTTCATATGATTGCATATCCACGGGTGAGCTGTCTGTTGCTATGTAAATTTTGCTCACAACATCAAATAAAAATGCCTTCTCAATTCCAGAATTTGAAATAAAGATATTGAGTAAGTTTTCTAATGTTGGCAGTTTTCTAATGTTGAAGTAAAATTTAAGAAATACAAAGCCTGTCCGAGGAGTCAAGCCTGCAATTCACAGGATAGCAATCAAAGTAATGGACTTATTGAACAAGGATCAGCTTAGTTGGTGCTTAGAAATTTAAAAAACTAATTTAACAAAATTATTGTGATTGTATAAAATACATTATTTGTTATGAAAAAAATTCATAAAATATTAAAATAAAAGCCTTAATATCTTTTACTAACCAAAATTGCTGTTGTAATCTTGCGTACTTGATTCAAATGGAAAAAAAAAAAAAAATCTATGTAGAATGGATTTGTAAGTAGATTGTTAGATTTTAATGTAACCTTTCAGTTGTTTGTGAATATTAAGATTTCCTTTCCAAAATCAGATTGGATTTCCTCTTGGAACCTTGAGCTGCTACTCTTGCCATAGGCCTATTGGAAAAAAGCCTTGTTGATAAGTGTTAGTTATATGAAGTATTTGTTTACGACACAAAGCCCCAAAACTTAGATTCTAGAAGAGGGGAAATAAGTGGGACATTAGTAAAACTTGAAGGTTAATTCATGAATCTGTTGTGATTGAGAATCTACTTTCCCTACTCTCTTCCTTTTTTCTTTTTTCTTTTAAATTCAAGAATATCCTCTGGTTTGTTTCTTTTTTTAAATTATAATCTCTGCTGAAAACAAATAATAAGATATTTTTCAGATTCTGTAAAAAAAAAAAATAATCCAATTATTACTTTTTTACTTGAAGTCTGAATCCCTTTAATTTCAATCATATTAATACGGTTGATAAATAAATTAATATCTTCTGTTGAAGCCATCCATAGCAATTCGTTTTACCTTGTTATTGTTACCATTAGTATTTTTCTTACAGCTTCGCTTGCTAATTTCTCCACAAGAAAAATTACTTCTCACACGGAAAAATTAAAATAAAAAAACTTAGATCTTTTTTTGTCCTTAAATGAGCATGTCAGATTTCAGAAAGATTCGTACAGCGGTTCAGATGTTATTAGGGGTAAACACACACACACTCAGGCACAATTTGATTTGATGAACTTCACATACATACATATTACAACTGAACTTTTAGTGAATTTTTCGTTATAACAAATAGCAAACGATATTTTCAAACTCAATCAACTACTTTTCGCTTCTAAATATTCGTTATTCCAAAATCTTCGACATCTCAGTTAAATATTAAACTCAGACATGCGAATATGAATATTTTCTTTTATAAATAAAAAATATTGCTAATAGAACAATATTCAATAAATGTTCTGTATAGCTTTTTAACCTAAATTTCCGTATCTGGAAGATTATTGCCATAAGATTTAGTTGCAGCAACAAATTTATTACGTATTATGAAAATAACTACAAAATTTCTATGAGAAAATAGACTTCGTCATTTGGCATTCAAGCTTTGTGAATTGCGTTAATGTCATCTCTGTTCACTTATTTTTAGGTAAAAAATCAATAAAAATTATTATTTTTCAGTTCAAACTGCGTGGGTGACTTTCAATCGTTCTGCTGATTCCAAACTTCCGGGAGCATTACTCTTGTGATCTTCTCGTCTATCCCTAGTTCCTGCAAACTAGGGATGTTGTCTTGAACTCTCTTTGAACATCCACAAGTGGTTTTGTGGGTCCTTACAAAACGTAGCATTTTTCTTGGAATTAAGCGCTATCAGGAACTTGCTGGTTGTGAAATGTTGAATTAAAATGTTAAAAATGTTGTAATGTTGAAATATTGACAATAACAGAATCTTTTTTTTTTTATTTTATTTTTATATCCTGAAGATAACAGAAAGGATATTCACTTTTATTGTAATACTTGCCATACTCCTGAATAGACTCCTGACAGAAAATAAAGGATGGAGTCTAACTATCCTTAAGAATCGATAAGAACAGATTAATGATTATTTATCGTAAGAAGTAAGTCGTCATTACATGCCAAAAGTCATCTTTATACAATTCCCGTTAAGAAATCATTTTCATGATAATAATAAACAAAGAATTATCCCGAAAAAGCTGAGATTTAAGTAGATATTATACCATTGCTTGCCTGCTGAATTGAAAGTGTACACCTGTAGTATAGAATAAACGCTTTATTTACAGCAGCAGACGCTTTAGACGCGTGTCTAATAGCGCGTACTGTGGCCTTTTGCCCTAAGCACAGCATCAGCATCCACACGCCGTGGCTTGCTCTCCAACAGTTTATGATAGCAAGCAACCGGTATTTTTGCCCACTCCTCCTTCAAAGCCTGCACAGGCTGGATGCATGTTTGCGATCGCATCGGACACGCACGAATCCGGAGCTCCAATTCATCCCAGAGATGTTCAATAGAGTTGAGGTCCGGACTCTGGGCGGGCCACTGAAGTTCCTGAACGTTATTTTCCGGAAATTAGGCGTTGACAACACGGACCTTATGGCCCGCCGCATTGTCGTGCTGGAACACAAATGGTCCTTCACCGAACTGCGACCACAACGTAGGAAGCATGGAATTATTTAGAACGTCCGGATACTGTGTGGATGCCATGTTCCCCTCGATCACAACCAACGGACAACGTCCGAACCATCACACCACCACCGCCAAACTTCACTGTTGGGATGACACACTTAGGTAGCAGCCGCGCCCCTGGCAAACGCCATACCCAGGTGCGCCCATCCGATCGGTAGAGTGTGATGCGTCGCTCCACATAATGCTCTTCCAGCAGTCCATCGACCACGACCGTCGCTCTTTACACCAGGCCACACGTGGCTGGACGTTTACAAGGGTGATGTTAGGCTTGTGGGTAGCAGCCCGACCGATGTATCCTAAGGCATGGAGCTCCCGACGAATCGTCATGGTACTGACAGTTCCCGTTGCTTTCTGGAAGTCCTGCCGCCATTGTGCCGCTGGAACAGCCCGGTTCTGCCCTACCAACCACTTCAGGGCCCTCCGGTCGCTATCGGTCAGCATGCGGGCTCCGCCACCTCCAAGACGTTGTTTTCCCACTCCTTCACGTTTCCACTTCGTGATAATAGCATCCACGGTTGACTTTGGCAGGTTCAGTGTCTATGGCTCGCACATTCTGGCAACTAATGTGGCAGCCATAGTTATGACTTGTTGAAAATCGCTCATCTGCTTTGATAGTGGCATTTTACCTCAGCACGTGGTTAGACACCAAATGACTCCAATTACATATGATCGTGTTGTTTTATAACGAATATATTCAAATCATTGCCCGAATTTCCATGGGTTGTTCTACAACGGCAGGTGTCCACTTTCAATTGAGTTAGATAGATAGATATATTTGCAACACTATAAGAAAATAAATAAATGTCATTTGTTTCCACAGTAGCTGAATAACTGTTTTTAAAAATTCACTTACAAAAGATCTTCCAACTCCCTGAGTTAATAATACTTCATGCTTATCTTTTACATGATTTTCCCATAACCAACTTGGAAAATGAAAAGCCCAGTGTAGTTAAAATATCAATGTTCTACACCACTTCGACATCTGTTCACTTGATTCAACCATCTTTCTCAGT
This sequence comes from Thereuonema tuberculata, assembly GCA_023159025.1. NCBI lineage: Eukaryota > Metazoa > Arthropoda > Chilopoda > Scutigeromorpha > Scutigeridae > Thereuonema > Thereuonema tuberculata. Next base: position 14,074 of record JAFIDM010012782.1, read on the forward strand.
GCAGAGACAATTGGTTTCAACAAATGTCACATGCCTCTATTAAATGCATCATTAAATCTTATTGTTTATAATAATATAACACGTCTTAACATTAAATTACACAAGAATATAAATCTAATAGATTTACAATGTCTCCATTATATTATTCACAGGTCCTATATCGTTTGCTAGTAAATGTTCTATCCAATAATTAAATTAAAGAGAGCCAAACCAAGAGATATTTGTAAAATAGACTTTTACCAATTTTTCTTTCTATCAAATGAAGTGTAACTTAAGTACTGCAAAAACTATTTATAAGATATATATATTAATTATCTATTTTCAATAGACCTTTAACAATACGTATCTGCATAATTACATTATCTTGCTTATTTGTTAATTAATAGTGTAATCAATTTACTTAACTAATCAAATACTTTACAACGCAAGTAATGAGCACCTACTAGGACACAACTAAATTTTCTCATTGATTTAATAAAATGGAAGCATAGGGAGAACCTGAAAAGAAAGAGTAATGGAACATACCAGGACCTTTAGGAAAATCAATATAATGGGCAGATCAGTGTCGTCAATTAGGACATAATCCAGATCCAGAATTTAAAATTTTATATCATATTAAAGATGAGAAAGAAAGATTTACGTTAGGATCATGAATTATAAATTGTTTCCGGTCAATGAATAAGGAAAAAGCTCTTAAAATAAGTGAATTTGCATTTAATTGGTATAAAAAGTCATTGAAAAATAAAGAAAGATTTTTGTAATTAGTAAAGGATGGTATCTCATTGTTAACGTTGATTAGTATTAACAATAGGAGTGTAATAATATAATATAATATAATAGTTATTATTATTTGTGATTTATGCATTTTTAACGAAAGAAGAAGAAGAAACCAGAAGAAGCTCTATGATTAATAGAGGGAAATATTGTGAAGATATTTATTGAAATATTTATTGTAATGTCAATTAATTATTAAGAATATCGGATAAAGAAGATCTGAAATAAATCAATAAATAAATAATTTTGTCGAGGTTCTCGAAGACTTCAACAGGTGCCCTTCACTTAACCTTAAAGTATATTTAATTATATATTAATCATATTGTTACATAATGTCTCGAAACATTTCTAATTCACAGCAAATATGAACTCCAACAAGAGTTAACTTTTCAGTTTAATAACAGAGCCTGTTCCAACTTTTGAATGTTTTATCAAAACTTCACGTCTTAAGTTTGAAATAAAAAAAATGGCCTGTAATAAGAATTCATTATACAGACTTTATTTTTCTTCATTATTTTTAGTATTCATTTAGATTTAAGTTTCCCGTTCACTAAATGTAATGCAATGGTTAGAATACGAGCTATTGTAAATATCTCAGAGTTAAGTATGAAAATGCGACAAAGTTTATGAATGGAGTAGCCGGTTCACTGAATAAAGAAGCTATTTACCACTAGAAGTCATATTTCAAATAGAATGCATTCTCCTTGTCTCTAAGCATAGGGCTAATTAAAATTTCTCGCATCAAAAACTAAATCCCTTTCATTATCTCAACCGATTACGCAGCAAAAAGGCGGAAGATGATCCTATTACCATTCAACCATCAGATGTATTAAATCATTTTCATTCTTCAAGAGCTTTATTTAAGTTACCACAAAAAGAAAGAAGCTCTTTAAATAGAAGGTAATATAGTCTTCAGCTTCATAATTACGAAACTAAATTACAATAATTTTGTCACTTTCATTTTACAAAATGAGAACCTAATATTGTCATTCATCACTTTGTATAAGCAAGGAACCACTTTCTGAAAGAGGGAAATTATAATTATTATAATTAATTATATTTAAGCATGTGTGTGGCTGAAGGCTGCTCGATTTTTTAAAGGGTTTAGCTTCAGGTTTGGTGAAGTTCAAAAGCTAATTTATCTGCTATCTATGTAAATTATGGTAAAAATAAAACAATGTACAGTAATTAAATGAAATTTTTCTATAAACATTTTCAGTAACATTTTTATAAACATGCTTTAATATATGCGTACTACAAGCTTCTTTTTAATCCTTACCTTAACGTCATTATATTTATATCACCCATTTATATTTCCAGCTATTAAGAGCATATTGAGTCACCTTAATATCTTTCTCATTTCTGCTATCATACAACCACAAACCGTTTTTAACTACAGATAAGCCCAAGTAGCTTATGCCAATACGAAGGGTATGGTTTATTCAATCTCATGCAATGAAATATTCGATGTAGATATATTGGTGAGACTCGCCAGGCATTGAAGAAATGTATAGCACAGCACGCTAATGCTGTAAGATGCAGAGATTTTAATTACTTAACAATGGGCCATGTTAATAATACTAAGCATTATTTAAATTATGATAAACTTCAAGTCATATGTCGGAAATTAAACAACTTCAAAAGAAAATATAAGGAGTCCTATTTCAATGTGACTGATAAGAGATGTTACAATGACAATTTATCTGTTTTTATTATTCCACAATATGTATTCCAAAGTATTTGTCCTACGTATTATTCCTAAGTATTTGTAATTTGTTTTGTTTTTGTTCACAATTTGATGGATTATTGATTCACTTTGTAAATTACAAATTTTCTGCTTTTTTCCTTTGTCATGTCCGAATGAAGCTCTTGTCTTGTTCCCTAAGTTTCAATGGAACCATCTGTTGTCTCATATTCAACTGGATTTTAGACCTTTTATTCTGAAGTTTGTTGTATTTTGGTCATTTGACAACGAAATGTTACCATTTCGAAAGTACTCATGAATTTTAACTGTACATAAAATTTATTTTTAATTCTGATATGTGGTAGCTTTAAAAACAGTTTTAGTTACAGCATTTTAGTCTGAATTTTTTGGCAGAAAAAACTCGTTCCAAATTTAACCTACATTTAAAGATGTTCAATACAGTTATCAAGGTGGCAGAGGATGCGGTTTGGTTTTCTGTTCGGTGAAGCATTTCAAAATTGGGTTTCCTGCAACTATTAATAGATTGTTACTCAATCAGATAATCCCATCCAAATATCGTTTATATAAAGTGAAAGAATGAAAGAAAAAAAAA
>JAFIDM010012783.1:0-17143 GCA_023159025.1 Thereuonema tuberculata
ATGGTTGCACTAGAAATTGTTACTATTATTTTGAGAACAAAAAATAATAATGCTGTAAAATCACGAAAAATGTTTCTATTATGCGTAAATCAGTTCTAATACATAATTCAAGGTTAATGATAACACATGGCGTAGTTAACTCTATTTCGACCTCGGAGAGGGTTAGACCACTGTTGCACTCAGCCTTTCAATTATTTCCACTTATTCATTTAGTTATATTTACATATATATCAATTATTTTATTTGGTTTTATTTTATTTTATTCATTTTATTTTTAAATTCTTCCCCTCTGTTGCCTTTGCTGTCTTTCAGTATAACAGTGTTTTTGAATTCCAAGAGACCAATTGAGTTCGCCGCCGCACATAGGAGTATTTGTGTCCCAAACCCGGTCAAAATTATTTAAAGCATTTTTTTTGGCATCTTATTAAATAAAACACGATAACTGATCATAATTTACTATATTTCGAAAAATTAAACAAAAAAAAAGGTAAAGTTAAAGACGCGATCCAAAATCCAGGCGATATTTTCGGAAATGCTTGTTCCTGACCTCGGCTTCCTCCTCCGATCACTGCCCAATTGGTAGAATCGCTTGAGCGATTACCGTGCACCAGAATTTTATGCACTGTAAGTGACATCGGTTGCCACCCATACATGTATTCAGTTATATTTGGTTGTTCTTTGGGCATAGCTACCAAATTTGACATGATCTATGTTGTGTCCGCTCGAAATAACCTCTAAGATTAAGCGGAATCATTTTATTAACTCTGTATTATTTCAGTGATGCGTGAGAGGATTCTGGGTCGTAGAAAAATCTCCTGGACGTGTTTCCGTCATTCGTGTTGCCATAACCGGCTTTTGGTACATCAACAAGCAGACTCATTTCTTTCTTAAAGCGAATTTGAATTTGTTCTTTCGTTTCTTTCATCATGACTTTTTCTTCGTGAGATCGTGCTTGCCACTTTATTAATGGTATCTTATACGATAAATGTAACAAAGATTCGAAGAAACGAATTCTGGCATGAAGGATAGAGAGACCAAACTTCAATGCTTCAGAAATAATCTGGGTAGGTTTCATTAATTTATTAAAATCTTTTGAAGTTTATCCACAAAGATAGAACCTCATTGTTGATGCCGTGTCAGTCGCAGCGTTCAGACTTTTACAACCACCATGGTAAGTAGTAGTGTGTGAGTTAATTCATTGAATCCATCAGTAGTCAATATCTCACTGTCTTTCAGGTTTTCACCTTGTTCTTCAATGAATGCGATTTCCTCTTTCGTAACATCTTTTGTCTCATGGATGAATCTTGTTCTGATAGGTCAACAAAACCTTACAGAAGATGGTGATGGATTTCGCCATATTATCTTCTTTGTATCTCCATTAACTGAGACAGCCAATCTCACAGGCACGTGTGAATTTATAAAAATATTGGCAACACTGTTCTCGCTATTCCCAAATTTTTGTTTGTACTGCGTCTGATTCGACCCGTCACAGCCCTGTTTTGATATTAAAACTAGGTTTTGCTTTTCAAACACCGATGAAGTTTCGATTACTTCTTTAATATACTTACAAAGGCGGATGAAGTGTGATCTAGAAGAGCTAAACTTCAAAGCCGGTTTCAGTCACTTTTATGGAATCTTCATTAGGATAACATGCCTTTTCCGTCTTCTGCAAAAGTGAATAGCAAGGGTAAATATTCTTATTAGCGCCTTGTAGTAGTTCCCATTGCTGTCTAGTAAAATCCCCTTCTACGAATAATGATAGAGCTTCTTGAGGAGTATATTTCTTCACTGTTTTTTTTTTGTTTTCAGTTGAAAAAATAATTTTCCTAAACTTATTAGACCTAGTTGGGATTGAAGTCATATCTTTCATCATGTTTGATGTGTCAATGTTTCCAGAAGTGTCTTCTTTCACACGAGCTGCATAGGTCAATTCCTCAACAGATACTTGCTCTCGTAAATCTTTTGTCCGTCTTCGTTTGTTTCTGTCACTCAATTCTTGGAGGTCTTTTAGTGGTCGCTCTGATTTTTGTGTTCCTGACGATGCAGGTAATGCCAGTGATATACTGAGCCAATTTTCATTAAAATTTGTAAAAACCGTTCATCAGTGTAATTAGCGGCCGTCCATTTTTGCTTAAAATCACTCTTGAAACACCTCGATGCTCGAGTCAAAACATTTCTTTCCTCCTCTGGACATGAAGTCATCTGCTCAAGCCATTCCTCCACCACAGTGATTTTTTCTTCTATTTTCTTTCCTTTAAACTCCTTCAGAATATCATATAATTCTCACCTTGTGATATTTTTCAACTTTTCTGAGGGACCTACTGAAAAAAACCCAAAAAACCCGTAATTGAACAAAAATCAAATTTTTACCTACAGACTTCAAAACTTGTATAAAAAAAAAAATGGTGGACAGTGGGGGACATTTTTATTGTACTTTATGTCGGGCAAGGGTCGAAATATTAAAACCTAATTAATAATTTAACCAGACAAGTTCAGACACATAATTAAAACACTATCATTTCACAAAATTCAGACAAAAAAAACATATGATAAATGGAGTTTTTAAAATTGTTTCTAGGAGTGGAACGTTTATATGAAACTTAATAAACAACGAATAATTGTAGAGGTACAAACCTTCTCCTTTCATATTCGTACAGTTCTTTTTCCTAAATTTACCATACGAAGGCACAGAACACATAAAACTATGTTGTGCAAACAGTGGCGTAGCGAGGGGGGGGGGGGTCTATCATGCCCCGGGCGCCACTCGCAGAGGGGCGCCAAATGGTCCCCAAGACAAACAAGATTTTCTGCATCCAAAATTTTTTTAACTTAATTAATTAATTACTGCTTAATTTTTTCGCTGTTTGACTTATACTATAGTCAATCTGCTCTTGAAAAAGTTCTTTTTGTTTTAATTTAATTTTAATTAAGACAGGAGTCATACAAATTGTGTGAAAATTGAGGTTATATTTACGTCGATTTGAATGGACAGAAAGCTAGAAAGGGTTAAATTTTTTGATACGAAATGGTACGCAAACGTCACAGCTGGTGGCAGATGGTGTAATGGTTTATTTTTTTAAATGAATATTATTTTTTGGTAAAAAAGAGTGATTTTTCATTGTTCCCACAGCTTTAAATTTTTTTTCTTCAAATACGTATTTTTTTTTGTTTGTTCGTTCTTTCTTCTGTTCTGGAGATTACACTGGTAATTAGTAAGGGGGGTGATTTTCTTAAGAAGGAAATACTGCCGGATTATGAGAACACCCCCACTGCATGGGTTTTTCGAGGAGAAACAAGCAGCACAGCAGCAGCTCGACCTGACAAGTGAATTCGTGGATCGCCAGAGTTAGTCAAGGGACTCGAAACGTGAGTAAGCCTCTTAGTTTTTAAATTACATATATTTAATTTATATTTTATTTTCTGTTGTTGTGTTGTTCAAAAGTAATATCTTAATTAATACTTTATAATAGAAAAGAAGTACGCCGAAGCACCTTGTTAAAAATTCTATTTAAAAGGAACTATTAGTTTAGATCAGGAGTTCTCAACCGGGGTCCACATGGACCCCTGGGGGTCCATGTAATATCTTCGGGGTCCACAGGCAAAAAATAACAAATTGGGGGTCCATAGTGATATTTTGGTGGTCCATGGGGCAATTCCACTTCAGAACGGTTGTTATTAGTCAAAATAAAATTTTTACTGTAATTTATCCCATATTGAAATAAGTAGAGAATATATATGAATGATTCTTTCTAACTTATTTATTTTGTATTTCTTTTTCGCCTATCTACTCAGCCATCGGTCAGTACTTATCAGCAGGGCCGTCGCGTGGTTTGTTGGCGCTCAGGGCAAGATTTCGTCAGACGCCCTACATTTGATATTTGCGCCTCTCCCACCATACCAAAAATCTAAAACCAAAAAAAAAAAAAAAAAAACGGAACCACCAATCCAACAACCAAAAAAAAAAAACCCGGCAATTTCCATTTTTTTTTATTTTTTTGCCGCGGCGCCCCCCCCCCCTGGCCGCGGCGCCCAGGAATTTCCAATTCAACAACCAAAAAAAACCCCGGAATTTTCAATTTTTTTTATTTTTGCCCCGGCCCGGCGCCCAGGGCGATCGCCCCGGTCGCCTTGCTCACGCGACGGCTCTGCTTATCAGATATATTTGAAAAATTAAATTTACTTAATAAATAGCTCCTATGAAAAGATTCTGATCGCATATCAAGTAAAGGTGCTGTTACTGTTTTCTGAAAAAATTACAGTTGTACAAAAATAATATCAGGCATTGTGCATTTGAACAGTTTCCTTGTTTGGCTTCGATTAGCAGCGATTTGCACGTTGAAGACCTTGTATTATATAGCGAATATTTGGAAAATAAGCACGAAGGTATGCAAACTCGATTTAGTGACCTACTCATGATGGATATAACAACTTGGGTGACATTTCCTTTCGAAGTTAATGTTGCCGATATAGACATTTCTTTGAAAGAGCCCCTCATTGAATTACAAAGTGATGAAATAATGCGTGCAAAATTCAAAGATGGGAAGTATAATATATGGAAAACAAATGATATTGCTACAAAGTACCCGTTACTCTGGGATAAAGCACAGCTCTAGGCTATTTGCTTTTCCATCATCTTACCTTGTTGAATCAGGATTAGTCGTGTTTCTCACTTATCAAAAGTTCGCAATAGATTTGACATTGTGAAAAGAGATGATCTTCGAATATCGTTAACATCGATGGATCCAGATATAAAGAAACTCGCAGAGCGGCATCAACCACAGGGATCTCATTGAATCGCATATTTTAACTGAGAATAATTTATTTGCATTAAATTAGTTTTCATTCAAAATAAAGCATAATCATTTACTATTTCTTTGATTATTAATATAATCCCTTTACTTTTTATTAGTGAAAAATGGAATAAACTTTTCTTTTATCGAATAGCTATGAGGGGGGTCCACCAAAAAAAAAGGGGGGGGGGAAAGGGGTCCATGGGTAAAAAAAGGTTGAGAAACCCTGGTTTAGATTATTGAATCAATGAGAATGATTCAATAATGATTCGAAACTAGGAGTTCCTTTTAAATGTATATATAATAATTTTTAACAAGATGCGGCGGCGTACTTTTTATTATTGTTTTATTGCACACGTTAAAATCCTTTAAAGTTTTAAAGAATTTTTTTAACTGCCAGAGAATGATTCAATAATTAATCGAAATTAGTAGCTACTTTAGGGCAGCTACGCATTACAAACTGTTCAGTTTAAAATCGTAAAAGGGGGCTTGGGATAGAATTATTGGTATATTTAATAGAATATATTACATATTTTACATATAATATATTTATATTACGATTATATGTTTTAAATGTACCAATAATTCTAATTTGTGCGAGTTTCTTGTTTGTTCTCTACAAGTTTATTCCGAACGTTAAAGAACGTACGTAAAATATATCGTTATAAAATAAAAAAATAAATAAATACTTTAACTCACATTTTTCATTGTCTGTAAATGAAAGAGAGAATCTTACTGAGTCTCTTTGATCTGTCAACCTTTTTTTTTCTGATATGTATTACCCAATGGTATCCAAATGTATTACCCAAAGTTACTTATCCAAATGTTTTTATGAAAGAAAAAGAAAATAAGTTATTTCTCGTAATTTAAATTCCTGTTTTGCAATTTATAACATTATAATATTTTTTAGAAATATAATTCTAATCTTGCATGAATTAAACAACTTTTGGTATGCTACTTAATGATAAAAAAAAAAAGTAATTTATTTAGTTTAATTTGTATTACAATTTAAATATATAGACATTTACTGAGAAATCATGTTTTGCAATTTTGTTCGTTTTAGCATTGTAGGTCTTAGAGGGGTGTATTCAGACAGGAAATATTATTTGGGATTAAGAGACCACCCCCCACTGAGTGGAATGTGTTTTATTTACCAGCTGATAAAACAAAGAAAAGGCTTGGGACGACTTGATTGTAAATTTAAAATTAATTTATTTAGTTTAAATTGTATTATAATATCAATCGCCACTAAATATAGACATTTACTGAAAATTCATGTTTTATGATGTGACCGTCTGCCAGCCTCCAAATGGAATTCTAGGATTTGCTTTTAATTTATAAAAATAGTTCATTTATATGCCGGAAATCTTAACCATAGTTTCCAAATTTGCAAAGTTAGATAACTTTCTAAGTAAAAGTGTACAAAGGCATCTTATTTCATTTCTTAACTACTTAGCATGATAATCAAATTAGAATATTTTAAATATTAAATAACACAGAAGTAATTACAATTAACAATACAAGTTTATTTAAATTGAGTAACTATAATTACTGTATTTACAATGAAGTCCTAGGTAGATATCTTAATGATTTACGATGAAAAAAAAATCAAAAACAAGCCAAAAAAAGATATATTTACTTTGTATGTAAAGTTCCCATATTTCTTTTGTAGATCCCTCCTTCTACAGCCTCTACCATTAAATATTTCCAACATCACAAATTTAAATGTAAAAAAACTACATTTAATACTAAAAAGCAAATTTTCAAAAAGATTACGTATTTTCTTTTTCAAGCCTAAAAAATAATAACAATAAGTTGAAGAACAATTAAATTCCTCGAGAAAATATTAACAATATCATTTACTTACAATCTTTGACATGATATAGCTTAACAATTTAGTTCCTTGATTGTAACCTTATTATTAAATTTTGTGGACATTTTATCTACAAAACTTTTAGCTAATCTTATGAAATATTTCTCAATTTCAATACCATCATTCCTATTCATATTTTTTCTTTTTGTGTTCCGGATAAACATACTTTCTATTATCTTTCTTAGTTTGGTGTCTCTTTCAATATATAAAATTTGTATCTCGTTGTTAATGCAATGATTTCTGTTCACACAATGTTCTGCCACTTCTGATTTTTCAATGTACTTGTTCCTAATGCTGGTACCATGTTCCGTCATTCGTTCCTTCACTGTTCTTTTACTCTCGCCCAAATAGAATAAATCGCAATTCTTGCATTCTATTTTGTAAATTATACCCATTTCATGTTTCTTAACACTATTATTCAATTTGCAACATAAAATGTTCTTCAGCTTGTTGTTATATTCAAATCCGATATTGAAACCAAAACTTTTGCAAATTTCTTTTAAAGTCAGACTATTTTTGTTTAAGTATGGTATGAAATATCTTCTGTTGTTATTTGTTATTAACTCTTTAATTTTCAATGTGTGGTATTGCTTTATAGTTTTATTTACGAATTTCTCCTTGTACCCATTTTTACTAAGGATTCTTTTCATATTCATAATTTCTCTATTGAATTCATCTTCACTACTCGTGTTGACGTCAATCCTTTGCATATAGTTTTCAATTATGTTTCTTTTTATGTTTATACCAAGTCCTGATTCATAATTTAGTATGTGTTCACTTTTGTATTGTTTTGTATAATGTTTCATAATTATCTTATTCTCATTTCTAGTTAAACATATATCCAAAAAATTTAGACTAATGTCCATTTCCTTTTCTACCTTAAATTTGATTTCATCAATAATTTTGTTAATTTCTGTGAAAAACTTGTCAAATTGTCTATCGGTCCCGTACCAATTTTGAAAATTTGCTTTTTAGTATTAAATGTAGTTCTTTTACATTTAAATTTGTGATGTTGGAAATATATAATAAGTAATATTAATATGGAATGGAATTTAGGTGACGTTAAAAGAAAATCGAACAAAATACATTATCTCAAAAAAAAAAAAAAAAAAAAAAAAAAAACCCAACTTCTTCAACGATCTTCCTTCTTTCCGTCTCAAATATGTTAGACAAATATGAAAAACTCTTCAACACATTACACTAGTATTTAAAAGGTTTATTAATTACTAAAAGACAAATTTTCAGGAATTATACACATTCCTTTTTTCAAGTCATGAAACCAAAAATTAGAATAAATTAACAAACAAAAACGGGTAGAATAACATAACAAAATTCAAAGGCGTGAAACATCAACAAATTTAATTGTTGTTACAATAATAAGTTAGCATAAATAAATGTCAATTGTATTAATAAAAATTAACAATAATTACTAATTAATCAATCAAATATATTATTAATAATTTAAAAATTCAAAAGTTGGTTTTTTTTTGGCATCAAAACTTATATAATCCTTAATAAGCATAGTATTATTATGATCTACGAAGGCTCCTTCATATCTATTGAAGTTCTTACATTTAGAATTTTTAATAATGCAACTTTCTAAAAAATTTTCTCAATTTTAATTGAGTTTCTTTATACAGAATTTTTACATTCGTGTCCTTAACATGACCTTTTTGTATACAATGGTTTGCTGTTCGGAAATTTCTAAATTTTTATTTTTTAGGGCTCTTCCGTGTTCTTTCTACTAGGGTTCTTTTCGTCTCGCCTACGTAAAAATTCCCGCAAGTTTTGCAATCAATTTTGAAAACCAAACCCATTTCATTTTGATTTTCATGATGATTGATTTTCTTACAAAGTAATTTTTAATTTTATAGTAATTAAAACAACATAATTTTTGTAATAAAAAACTGTTTTTATTAAGATAAGGGATAAAAACCCTATTTTCAAATTTATTCATTTCTTTAATTTTGAACATATTGTAAGATCTAATTTGGTCTTTTATAAACTTATCTGGATAGTTATTTTTCTTTAGAAGAATAGTCATGTCATTTATTTTTTCTTTGTACACATCTTCATAACTGGTGTTGCAATCCAATCTTCTTAAATAATTTTCTATAATATTCTTCTTGATATGAGTTCTGTGATCTGCATAATAATTTAAAATGTGATCACTTTGGAAATCTTTTTTGTAATGCTCCATGACAATTTTTTTGTTATTTTTTTATCAATTTGATATCTAAAAACTTAAACTCTCCATTTGTTTCTAATTCTGTTTTAAATTTTAGATCATTATTACTTTTATTTAAATTTTCAAAAAATATACTGAATTGTCTAATGGTACCAAACCAAATAATCAGAATGTCATCAATATATCTGAAATATTCGTAGATCATAATATTACTATGATTATTAAGGATTATATAAGGTTTGATGCCAAGAAATTAGCAACTTTTGAATTTTTAAATTATTAATAATATATTTGATTGATTAATTAGTAATTATTGTTAATTTTTATTAATATAATTGACATTTATTTATGCTAACTTATTATTGTAACAACAACTGAATTTGTTGATGTTTCATGCCTTTGAATTTTGTTATGCTATTCTACCCGTTTTTGTTTGTTAATTTATTCTAATTTTTGCTTCATGACTTGAAAAAAAGGAATGAGTAGAATTCCTGAAAATTTGTCTTTTAGTATTTAATAAACCTTTTAAATACTAGTGTGATGTGTTGAAGAGTTTTTCATATTTGTCTGACAAATTAAACTAACTATCGATTTAACTTTCAACTGAGCGATCCTTTTCAGTTATCCAAATCGTACCTTTTATTTGATATATATCAAGTTATTTCTTTTCGTCTTTAGACGAAGAGCTTTATGTCTGAGGGTCTGAAAAAAAAACCATTTTTCTATTTTGAATGCAGACGTTGCAACTGAAACACGTTTCCTCGATTTTGCCTGCAAACTTTTTCATTTCCTCGCAATTTTTTGCAGGACCCTTCTCCCACTGCATTAAAAAATTTCACAAATTATACACAATTAAAGGTGCTAATTCTAGCCAATACACTTTACTTTTCCCCTCTTTCAGCCCCCTTTTATGACCTGCCGGGGGCCTCAAAAAATTTTCCCCTTTTGAAAGGACTCACAAAGGAGATTTTGTTTTCATCCATACGATGCACATAGGGGTATTTGACTAATCTAGCGGGACAAAATTATTTATTCGTTCTCAATCGTTTGGAAATTAATCGGTTACTCATTTTTTTATATCTAATTTGTATCTGCTTGAAATGCATTCAAGATAAGGGCAAATATAAAAGCGGGGGGGGGGGGCAAGCCCCCCCCCCCGAAATAATGAATATAAAGAAAAAAAAAATAGGTAAAAGCAAAAGCAAAGGGGAAAGAAAAACATAGTTCTTTTAAGTAAAATTTATTTAATAATTACATCTGTGAAATATTTATTTTTTATTGAATTAGTAGATATATAACTATCATTATTATATTTTAAAACTAAGTAATATAAATATTAAATGAAAAAACAGTCTTAACTTTCTTCACACATTAACATTTCTAATGTTTCCTTCATAAAAGAATTTCGTTTTTTCTTGATAATTATTCGCCTTGATGCAAGCAGGGAATCTGATGATACAACAGCCTATTTAAAATACACTAGAATCCCGATTATCCGAGTTAATGTGGACCAAGAAAAACTCGGATAAACCGAAAATTGTAAATAAAATAAATCGTCTAGGTTTAAATGTATTTTAACAAATACAAAAGTTATACAGATACATCACATACAATTAACAGTGAAAGAGTTCTTTTACTTAAAAAAAGTCCTTAATTATTTTTTGTTTTACGTTACTCTGGCGTTTTTCTGCAGCAATGTTTCGGCAGTTTTTTAAGGATAACCAAGGATTTTTAGTTTCGAAACCATTCCCCGATTCAAGGTAGGGGTCATATGACTAGATGAACGAAGATTAATTTGTGGAAAAAAAAAAAACCCTAGAAATATTTGATAGCTCGGTTAAAGCGAAAACTCGGATAATCGGGGTTTTACTGTATCTGTATTACAGTCTACTCTAAAGACGAAATTTTGCCTATGTAAACGAAATGTTTTTTTCTAACTTCTGTCGCTTCTTCACACAATTGTCTTATTGGCAAAAGGGCATTCTCAATTATTTCAGAACCATTTATTAAACTTTTCTGCATGGTAGGCGTCATATTATGCCTACCATACAGTGCAATCTAAAGTTCAGCAGTCTCTCTGGTATATTTCTAAAATTTTTGTACATCTATTTTGTATCCGCTTGAAATGCATTCAAGGCCCCCACCCCGAAATAATGAATGCAAAGAAAAACAATAAGTACCGAAATCTGAATTATTTTAATGAATCGTGCATTTATGCAATAATGAATTCAGCATTCAGGGCAAAACTGATATAAAGTATCATTACTTAACCTAACCTTGCATTAATCTTCCCCCCCCCCCCCCACAAAAAAATATATATATTCTATATTCGCCACTGATTCAAGAATCACTTTGATTTTTTTTGAAGAAAGTAACATCCAGGCCAGTTATTTCAGCTGTTAACTCAGGATCATTATGTCATTAGTGGAGCCGTCATTAGTGTTCCCGAATCCAGATTTTTGAAATTTGAAATCGCTCTACATGATGGAATAGGAATTAGTAGGAACCAATTTTTACATTTTTACAAAGTAGAATTATTGTATTTTAAGAATATATAAGAATCATAGCCGGGCAATGCCGGGCACTAAAACAAAAAGGCTCCCAAAACTATTGTTGTCGCAAAAAATAACGGAATTTGGAAGCCTTTTTTAAAAGCGCAAAAAAAAAAAAAAATGGTGTGGAAATTTATAATATTTTGACTATAAAAAAAAGTCACTTACCAGCAGTTTCAGAATCCATAACTAAAATTTCTTTTTTCACAACAGAACATAAAAAAAAATTTATTAAATTTTGAGTTGTAAAGCACAAATATCGAGAACCGACAACCACTGCAAGCAATGCCTGAGTTTCGACTGACCCTGTCCTCTGTAAGTTGGGGTGGGTGAACTTAAAACAATGGGGTTGGGTTTCACAACTACCTGGCTTTTCGAGGAACCTATTTTTTTTCACCTGAGTGCAATTCTGAAAATTCGACTTTTGGCCAGCTAAATGTAACAAATACCCCACTGTGCGATGTCTATGAAACCAAACGATAATCTACTTCTATTCACTTTCACAAGAAAGCAATTTCCGATGAGGCCTTCTTACACGATGTTTATCAATAAAGCTCAAGGACAGACTAAATAAAGTTGCCATCTATTTGGAGAACGTTGTCTTCCCTCACGCACAACTTTATGCCTTTGAGTCACAAGTCATCAGAATTTGATTATCTTCACTCGAAAGAATAGTCACAATCAATTCGTTGCCATGAATTTCGTATACAAGCTACGATCTTCATTCATCATCTATATTAACAAACATCCATCTCAACATATCTCTTCTTCAAATATCTACATCAATCAATTTGCACACGGGTGATCGTTGTAATTAAGAAAAGAAAGAAAGAAGCACTATTTCTATAAGATAGAATACTGAAAAATCACTATTTGTAGCTTAAAAAGCAATGGTCTTTGTAACTCAAAAAACACTGAAAAGTATTTCTATATTACTAAAAGCTTTCATTTCTCTGTCTGTCTGGTGCAATTGTTGTAATTTGTGAAAATAGAAATAATTTCTACAAATTCATTACGGCAATTGAACATGCAACCATCTACTCCGAAATTAGACGTCTTAGCCATTAGACCACGAGGACTACATTCTAATCTCCATAAAAAATAAAAATATATCATAGATGTATGATTCACACGTGGTTCTAAAAGCAGTCGTGGATTGACAGAATATAAACATTTTTTTTTAAATGTTCACCAGTCCTATTAGGTATACCTATAAAATGTATACCTGTATTATAGGTGCTGATCGATTGTTATAATTTTTTATTTCATAGTTTTCCCAATTAATTTGACTAAATAACTTATATTTTATATAGTTATCTAGTCTTTGACCATAGTTATTATTTAATTTTGAAATATTAAAATTTTTTAGCCAATTTCTTCTGGTTCCTATATTTTCATTATAATTTTCTTTTGCTCTTTTAACTTGATAAATATTTTTAGAATGGTTGTATAATAAATTTTTCTTTTATAGTTAAGATTTTGAATTTTTTTCTGATTTTTCTTTGTTCTTGTATTGTTTTATTTTTAAAGTTTATATAAATATTATCTAATATTTTAAAAGTTAATTTATTTATGTTTTTAATTTGATGTTTATTCAAAAATATCCAGCATTCAAGTCCATAATTTAGTACAGAATCTATTAAAGACTTAAATATTATTAATTTTTGCTTAAAAGGAAATAAATATTTAATTTTATAAAAAAGATATGTGTATGTATGTAATTTTTTTACAACAAAATTATAGTGTACTTCCCATGTTAATTTATTATCCACAAATATGCCCAAGTACTTCTGTTGATATACAAATTCAATTTTATTACATGTACACTTACTATTATTTAAATTATTTTGATTTAAATTAATACAATTGTTATTGTGTAGTATGAAATATAAATCATTATTTATTATTTTATTTTTATTTTTGATTAACATAACTTTCGTCTTTTTACCATTTATAACCATGTTATTATTTATTGCCCACTTTGTTACATTATCCAAATCATGTTGTAGATAATTATAAGCATTTGTCTGAATTTTGTCACTACTAAGTAGTAGAACGTCGCGTCGTCGGCATATATGTAAATATTAGAATACTTCACACAGTTATTTATAGAATTCATATGTAATATAAAGAGCAAGGGTCCCAAGTTGGATTCCTGAGGTACACCAGAATGAATATTATACAGATTACTTAATAAATTATTAATTTTTATTCGACATTTTCTGATTTTTAAATAGTTTTTTAAGACATTTTGTATGTTTCCTCTTATACCCATTTTATTTAACTTTTTTAATAATACTTTGTGGTTAATGCTATCAAAAGCTTTTTTGAAATCAATGAATGCTATGTAAATTATTTTCCCATTATTTAAATTTTCATTTATACTTTCATTAACTTTAGTTAGTAATTTAACCGTGCTATTGTTCGGTTGATAAGCATATTGATTATTATTTAAAATATTCATTTTTGAGATGAATTATAAATTGATTTTGACAAATAACTTTCAAAGATTTTAGATATATTAGAGAGTAGGGAAATGGGTCTGTAGTTTTCAAATTCCTTAAATTTCCCTCCCTTAAAGATTGGGATAATATGAGCAATTTTCCAAAGGTTTGGGAAGATACCAGTTGTAAAAATATTCCTAAATAATTCTACCAACAAAGTGGCAATAATATCTTTAAAATTCTTAATCTCACTAATAGTTATATTATCACATCCTACTGAGAAATGCATTTTATCTTTATTAATTATATTTAATATATCATTGTGAGTAGGAAATAGGATGGCCATGGAATTACTTTGTTGATTATCTTCATCCATTGTATTAATTATTCCCCTATTTTTATTATACAGTCGGACCTCTATTTAACGAACCTCTATTTTGCGAACTTTTCTTTGGAACCAAGAACAATTTGCTAATTTTCTTCGTAAAATAACCTCCAAATACCGAAGTGCATTTTCTATTTAACGAACTTTTTCGTGGTACCGTATCTATTTTTTTTTTCTCCTTGAAATTTTTTTATTATCAATATTTCCTTAGAGGAAATGAAAGAAATGTGGATACAGCTGAGGGAAAAAGAAGAAATTAACGATGATGTACTGATTGATGATTATCTTTCACTTGATTTTGAAGTTGAGACATCGGAAACACTAACTGAATCGGATATTTTGGATAGTGCGAAAAATAAAAAAAATACAGCTATGAATTGGGATGAAGATGATGAAAATGGAAATGATCATGATGCAGAAATCAAGAAACAGTCGTATGATGAAATGCTAAGATCATGTGAAACAATCCGACATGGATTTCAATTTGAAGAAAATACTGATATGAAGGGGTTTTTGGTGCATTGCAAAGATGCGAGACGTACTTGGAGCGAAAACACTTTCAAAAAAAAAAATCAGACAAAATTAACAGACTTAATTAGTAAAATTTAAGTATGCATGTGGTAATGTATGCTTTATGTCATTAAAATTATTACCTTTTTTTAATAACATTGAATAATAAAAGGTGAATCTCTATTTAACGAATTTTTCATATAACGAACTTTTTTTCGGGATTTAGCGACTTCGTTAAATAGAGGTCCGACTGTACTTGTTTTTCTGTAGGAAAGTATTTTGAAAATTTTTAAATATAGTATTAATATTATAATTTTCTAAGAGATTATTTAGTTCTATTTTTCCACAGTTTTTCTCCTTATACTGTATTTCTTTATTTACAATTTTCCAAATATTTACAGTGGAATTATGCTGTTCGTTTATTAATTTTTTATAGTAGTTTTGTTTTTGTTTATTTATGAAATTTTTTAACCAGTTTCTTTTTCTTTTATAAGCTATTTCGTAACTTTTATTGGTTCTATTTCCTTTATGTTTTTTAAATAATTTATTTTTTTCTTCTATGTGTATTAAAGTTTCTTTATTCATCCATGGTTGTTTATAAATTGAACTATTAAGATTATTTAAATTATTTTTTACAATTGATTTATTGTTTTTATTCCAATTAATATATCTGGCTTTATTAATTATTTTATTCATCTTATTTACATATTTGTTTGGGTTTTTAGAATAATTACTTCTAATTTCATGAATAAGTTTATTTAAGTTTTTATTGAAAAATTCTTCATTTAAGGGATATTTTTGTTTCTTTTTTCCTTCTTTATTTTGATCCTTTGTGATAGTATTATTGTTTTTGGCAGTTTCCAGTAGAATACTATAATGGTCCGAGAGATCCCATTCTATTATATTTGTAGTAATATCTATGTTATTAACTTTTGAAAAGCAATGATCGATACAAGTGCATGATGTTGAAACTTTAGTAGTAGCTTTTCTCGTTGTCATGTAACTGTGATTTATAAAACCTAAATTATAAAAAATTTGAAGATAATTGCAGGTATCTTTATTTAACGTCTCTTTTCCAATGTCTAGATTTGCATCGCCAACGTAAATTATGTTTGGATTTATTTTATTTTTTATATGTTCTATGGATTTTTTTAATTCCTTCATAAATAGTTTTTTATTTGTGTGTGGTGGTTTATATATAGCGTACATAATAAAATCATTTTTTTCTATTCCTTTTCTTTTTATATTACATATTACACTTTCATATGTAATAGAATTCGAAATTTCAGTGAAGAGTGTGTACACATTTTTGTAATAAATTATTATACCACCACCTCTAGAGTTAGTTCTTAATTTGTAAATTTTGTTAAAACCAGATATGTTAAATAGATTTATTTCATTTTCTCCAATATTAGTCTCAACTAGTATTATAAAATCTAGCCATTTGATTTTATTATCGATATTTGCCATTAAGTATAGAAAGTTTGTTTTCATACTTCTTATATTTAAGAAGAGAATATTATTTGAATTGTTTTTTGGGTTCCATAAGTTTAAATTATCTATTATATCTATCCGATCTAATTCTATATTATTTTGAATCTCAGTCATTATTTTATTCAAAGCTTATTTAGTTTGTTTATATGATTTATATTTTATTGATATCTTCTTCACATTGTATGTTGATTATTTTGGCATTTTCATTTTTCCTTATTAATATTTTGTTATTCTTAATCCATACAAATTTATATGCTTTTGTTTTGGCCTCTGTTTTGGTTTTCCATAATAATTTTTTCAAGTTTTGTGTTAAGTTTTCATTAATATATATTCTCTTGTTACCTTTTTCAGAGATGTCTGCATTTGTTATACTTCGTTTTTGCTTGTATTGTAATAACCACATATCTCTATCCTTTCTATTTATAAATTTAATTATTATAGGTCTAGCCTTATATTTATTGATTTTACCGTATCTGTGCGTAACATCGATACTTTCGAGAGGGCTTTTAATATTTAGGACTCCTCCAATCTTCTCTATCAGTGCCGTTAAGTTTTCATTTTCATTCTCTTCAACTCCTACAATTTCAAGGTTGTTTTTCCTTTGTTGAGCTTCCAATCTATCAATATTTTCCTGTAATTTTTGTATTTTTTTCTTTATAACAATTATTTTCATTTATCATTTTATTCATATTTTCTGTGATTTCTCTTTGGCTTTCCTGATATTTTTGCAATTTGCTTAGAATTTCTTCATATTGTTTGTTAACAAAATCAATAGATTTTCTTATTTCTGACAGTTCTCTTAGAATGGTTTGGCCCAATTCGGTTCCAATGTTTTGATTAGTCGCAACCATTTCAATTTTCTGTTGGGAAGGGTATTTGGTTAGGTTCTCACTGAGGGGAGAAGGGT
>JAFIDM010012784.1:0-17138 GCA_023159025.1 Thereuonema tuberculata
ATTGATTACAAATTTCAACCAATAGTTAATTCTATAATTCTTCCTCTATGAATCTTTTCTTTTATTATTTTCTTTTGAATTTCTGCTTATTTTAGAAATTTACCATCATTTAAATAATGTTGTATGTGAGCATTAGGAACCAAGGAATTATAAGAATCCAGTAATTTAATAAAAAAAAGATTCAATAGCTTCTCTCCCCTGTTTATTTTACCATTTAGCTAATATCAATTATTCTTAAAATTTTCTTATTCCACTTCATTCATATAGTTAGCTATATAGAATCCATTTAAATTTCCAGTTTTTATACAACTATGGTGCTGTCCAAAACGTTTTTTCAGAGTTTGGATACGTTAATTTGTTATTCAAACTATAACTCAATTTTATATCAGTTATCTGAAAAAATCTTACTAATCTCTTTGTATTTGATAAATTGAAAAGTAAAAGCTGTCCAGACGAATCCATTTTTATCATTTTGGATTATTTCTTGTAAATATAATGTAAGGTTTTAGAAATAGTGGGGAATACAAATTGAACTGTATGTTCATTGTTAATAAATTCTTTCTCAACCCTAAACAGATGGTTATAGAAACGTTCTTATGTAGAACAAAGAAAAAAAGCCTTCCTTATTTTCATTTCTAGTAAATTAGCTTTAGGAAATGAAGGAAATTATGGAATTTCCTGAAGTAGGTTTCGAATATGGTTCAGTAATAATAGAATTACCTTTAAATTTGATCATTACATCTAAAAATGGCAAACATTTATTTTCATGTTTTTCATGAAATTGTAAATTGTATTGCTTTATCTAGGGATTTAAATTCATCCAAAATGAAGTTCTCTGATTCAATTCGAGCAATAATAAAAATATCATCCAAATACCTTTGAAACAAGTATGTAGAATTGTGAAACTGAACAAAAAAAGCAATGTTCTGAAAATTGCATCGAAAAAAAAAACTGCATCGAAATTTTGTTGAAATCATAACTTATGGAAGCCGCATAAATTCTTCAAAATATTGTTGGACAATTAAAACATTAGCAATAAAAAATTGGTTCGCAAATAAAAATTTGATTACGCATTTAAACAACAATTAAACTGATTTTTTTTTTTAATCATGATTATCAAAATGAAAATGCAAAACTTTTTCAATCAATTCATAGGTAAAAGAATTTAAAGATCCTTGGCATCTATAGAAAATAAAGTAACTATTATCCTCAATCTTTAATGATTTTAAATTATTACAAAATTCTTCTCCATTTTTTTACGAAACCGAAGTTTTGGACAGCACCGTAGTTGTATAAAAACTGGAAATTTAAATTGATCCTATATAGCTAATTACATGTATGAAGTGGATCGAATAGCAAAATTTGAGGAATAATTGATATTAGATAAACGGAAAAATAAACAGGGAAGAGAAGCTATTGAATCATTTTTTATAAAAATACTGGGTTCTTATAATTCCTTGGTTCCTAATGCTGACATACAACATTATTTAAATAAATAATATCTAAAATATGCAGAATTTTTAAAAAAAAAGAGAAAAGAAAAGATTGAAAGAGAAAGAATTATGGAATTATCTAATAGTTTAGATTTCTATCACAAAAAAAAATTAAAAAATTAAATACACTTAAGGGCTTTTTTTTCCTTAATTTTTTTCTCCCCATTTTATATCTTTTCACAGTTTCTTCAATTTACTTCTTTTTTTTAAATCATTATTAGGAATTTAGTGTCTTAACAAGGTTTGAGTTAAGAATGACGATTATTCCATATAAATAGGAGTGGGTAGGATAGCATGGGGTCGCAAGAGACTCGCGCGAGCATTTTCTAGACCACCCCGGCGCAGTCTATTCTAAAGTAAAGGTGACTCAGAAGGTGTTGCGAAGCACTTTGATTGGTTTACTAATCACTATCCCTACCTTGTTTCGTATTAGGTTTTCTGTCAGGGCGAAATATTTACTACAAACTGGTGGTTGCAGGTCACATGATTTAAAAATGAATTATTTAAAAAAAATTTAACGTGAATAAATTCTTTTTAAGAATAATTAGAAATAACAAATAAAAAAAATATAAAAAGATAAAAAAATAAATTTAAAATTAGAAATTAAAAACAAAATCAAATAACGAAGGCACCAGTGAAATGATAGAATAAAACTGAGATTCTGATAAATAAAGGGAATAAAATGTGAGTAAATAGTGGTAAAAGGGATAAAATAAAATAATGATAAAATATAGAAGGTTGTAAACCAATGGGAGATGCTACATTTATCTATGAAGTTGGATGCATAATGTTAATTCTTTCTTTTCTTTTTGATCAGTCCGTAAGCTATCATCGATGGTACAAATAATGAAACATTGTACGCCTCGACCATGGTTAAAATGAAATGTGTCTCCTTACACTTTCTAGGGCAATCATTTCTAAACTTCATTTTTTTATTTTTATAAATTTCAAATAGGGAACAATTCCTATTTTCTAAACCGTAATCATTACAAATTTTATTAATTTATTTCTCCACACTCATAATAACTCAATTATAAAATAGAGTTTTGTATTTTATTCTCACTCCATTTTATTAGTTTCTTTTCATGCAGCAATTCGAGAATTGGATTGACAACCAACTTCTCACGCAGGATAAATGGAACCACCCAGGAAAGCAAGCAGTTTCATCATAGTTCCTTATTAACAAATTATTAACAAATTTATTCAACAAATTTAATTCAACTTAATCAAAAAGATTTCATTAAAAGGTATTAATGAATTAAAAATTCATTAAAATTAATTGTTAAAGTTAATTGTTTCATTTATGATTGTAATTTTCATTAAAAAAATAAAATAAAATCAATAAAAATTAATGAATATAAATTGTTGTATTTTTTTTCTTTAATATGTTCTACAACTGGACCAAGTGTCAAGACAACAAGACAACTGAACAAACCGATGTAATCTTTATATGTGAAAGAGAAAAGCAAAATGATCCTCTTTCGTGTAGATTTGTTGGCTTATGAAGGGATGTTTTTCAAATGATTCCTTGAGTACTTCAGGGCGGTATCTAAGCTTCGGTATTACAATTCACGTCTTCTTACGTGACTGAGATTCCTTCTGAAACTGCAGATTTAACTGCATTTTCTGTCTTCCCATCTACAACACATCTATAATTTTCTTCTGTAATTTCATAATTAATATAATTTTCAATACACAGTTGTTAATCTGCAAATTCCTTCCTTCCAGAGCTTCTCCACTTGGTTTTTATTGAAATAACTCCTTTTTCTTGATACCAAACTATAACATAATTCATTTCTAAAAAAACCGCTGAGAGCTTTCTTCCGGAGGCTTTCCGGTGTGTAACTATTTTAAACAGTAGACTTGTTTGGATATTAATATTCGAGGCTTTTTCTCTCCAGGTGTCAAAACACGCAACCTTTGCTTGAATTCGCCATTCTTGCAGAGTCTAATCGTTGTTGACCCATCTGTTAATTTTGCAAGCTTTTATTTCATTTGTTTATGTGATTGAAGTAAAATGAAAATGAAAAACACCATATTACCTCAAATGGGATAATTCACGAGATTCACTAGTAAAAATATTTACATTGCTGTCTTTGTCTGTGTGTCAAAGTTGTTTTGAGAATTTACAAAATATTAAAAATAAGAATATCTTTTAATTGGCATTAATTTTGGTCAGTACCAGAATTTCATTAATCTACTATTTTTCGTAGTTAAAAAATATATCTTACTATTGTTTTTGTATGAACAGGCTAACTTTGCCCTACCTATAGTAATAACCTCAAATTTAAACAATTTTAATCCAATTTGAAGTGTGGTCTTCAATTTCTCAACTTTCATCTTAGCACAATTAAAGAATTGTTATTCTTAAGAAAATTAAAACGAACAAAAGCAATGTTACTTTTTGATATGTTTTTAATTTTTTAGAAGCTATGAAAATAATTCAAAGCTCTAATAAGCAGTTCTTCTTATTCTATGATTGGAATGAAACAATATCAACCCATTTATGTGAAGAAAAATGGTTATTTATTAAATTTTGTGTAAATAATAAAATAAAGTGTATTACAATTCTTATTAGTTGTATTTGCCTTAGTAACCAATTTATTCCGATGAAGATAAATAAACTCCTCACTCGTAACTCGTGTTTGTAGAATTACAATATTTTGCTGCGAGTCGAATGGGCCGCGGTGACTTGCCCTTGACGAGTTGTACCTGACCCTATCAATAGATGCACTTCTCTACTTGTTACAGCTTGATGCTTGTCTTGGTGTTTTGTTTCCATTAATTCCCAAGCAATATTTTAATGAATATTTGTATTTCCATAATCATGTGTATGAAACTTCTAAAGCCAAGATTTTTAGATAATTTTTGAAACAAAACAGAAGAAAGAAACAGAAGCTATTTTCATAAAAGGAAATTTTTGGATAACTTATTAAAATATTACTTAAATTTGTAGGGGTGTAGAAGCGCGCGATATCTTGGATAGACACGGCGCAATACCCTGGAGCTGTTATTAATTAAACCCTTAACTCCGGCAGAGAACTTACGAATAATATAATGCACCAAGATGATACTTATGTGTAGCTAACCTGTTGTAAATAAAAAACAAAGCCAATACATTTGAAACAAATCTATGTATATATTCTTTCAAAAGTTCTTGTTACATAAATATGTTTACTTTAATCACTTGCACGAATTCACGTCTTGTGATACGAAGTATCTCACGTCAAAGGCATGTATAATACTCTTCTTAAATTGACGTTTAAAAGTCTCTTTCTGTCAACTTTGTGTGTAGTTGTATTATCGCCCTAAATCTTTACTTTGTAATCTTTACTTGTGTCTTGTGATGTGACCTTCTTGAGTAAATAACGGTATTCTTGTGTAATGGCCCCTCCGTGAGAACAAATCAAAGGTTACTTACAATTTCTTGAAGTTCTAATATCTTCCGTCTACTCGTCCGGTATTGAATAGCCTTCTAGGAATACTTGACGTCGTCTTCCTATTCGCTGACTTTCGAACTCCGTTGAAGATAAGGATTCGAACCAGGTAACTTCTTAAATACTTCTTAATTCGAACGAACTTCCAATCTGCTTTCCAGCATGTACCTATTATGTTTCTGTGCCACTTACTTTCAGGATCAAGGAATATTCAGCTTTCATATTCCTTTGCATCTTATAACGAGATAACTTTAGTATACGTTCATTTTCGTTATCATCTACCGCCATTTTTTTCATTCTTCTCGATTCACATTCACATCAGCAACCAAACTCTATCGTCACACGAGTTCATTGTTTAACAATCGATATTGCATCGCATCGAGTGTATCACGTCTTTTATTGTTCCGTTGTTCTTTTGTTTTAATCTTCCAACTTAGATTATTCACAGAAAAACATTGACTAAATTTTGAATTGCATTCTGTTTGATAATTCTCTGGAAATAATTCAGGTAAGTATTTCAATTGAAACCTACAAAATTTACACTTAAACATTGTTAACAATAAGTTGAGAAATGCTATTTAAAGTATAGGTATTGTATGTCAATTTATTACTTACTAGAATTTCGTTTTCTGCTTTGTTTTTCTTTCTCACTTTAATTACACTCAAAAACGAATTTTAGAACACTAACGATAAGTCAGATATTAAAAGAAAATACTGATTTCGAAATTACTTTTATAATAAACAATATGCAATGAAATAACAACGGATAACTGAGCCATTCTGGAAATAAATTATTGGCATCCAAATTCTTAAAAACGAATAGACGATTCGGCGACCACTTGTGTTTTTAACAATTCCCTGAAGTCGTTTCAGCGAAAGTCTCTGCGATAGCGGATGCAATACGTATTAACCTAAAATTTTTAATTGATCTCTTTTGATTAATTCAAAATATTCATCGATGAAAATTTAAAATAACTGAAAAAGTAAGCAAATTAACAAATGATTATAAAATATCAGTGATTTTAAACTGTGATTGTGATCATTGGTTTCATTCCTGTTACTAAACAACATCCCGTTTGTAATCTTCAGGAACATAGCTTCTGTATTTTGCCGCAAAAGAAAATAGGTCCAACTTGCCGGCTTTGCAAAGTATTATCAGAAGCGAAATAAAACATTCAAAATATGAAATTTCATTTTTCTAAACGAATTCAAGAGAAATATGCCTTTTTGTTACTCAATAATATTTGTATTTATTCTCCGACAAAGAAAATGCATTAAAATCAAAACAAACATGATGGCGCCTACGTATATTTTTTTCTCGTAAACCCATGATCACTTGTACAAGCTCCGTAAATCGTTTTGTTATTTTATTGGTATTACTCATTACTTCTAAATATTTTCATTGAGAATAAATGTAATCATTGGTCCAAAAAAAGATTAGTGATCCAACCAAGCCTAAAAGGAAAGCAGTGAAAACGACAATTCAACTGAAAACAGAACTCATTATGAAGTATGAAAGTGGAACTCTTGTCTCGGATCCGGCCACTCAATATCGTTTTTCTTCAATATTATTTTAAATGTTTAAATAAGCATCAGCTGTAGGTCTGTAACGGATTAATCCAATTTACATAATTTCTTATCGAAAAAATTGAATGTTAATTTGGAACTAATAAACTTTAATTCCAAAAAATGAACATTATTTAAAAATCTGTTTGTCAAATTTTAGCGAACCGATAATTCAATAAGAAGAATTGTCAAGTGATATTGAAAGTTTGAAGTGAATTCATATTTCAATATTGAAGAGCTGACGAATCAGAGTAAGTATTTCTGTATCCGTTTTTTAAGTTTATTATATATTGTTTTTGTTTATAAAATACATATCTATTACTAAATAAGTTAATACATTATATATACAGTCGGACCTCTATTTAACGAACCTCTATTTTGCGAATTTCTCTATTTTGCGAACTTTTCTTTGGAACCAAGAACATTTTGCTAATTTCTTCGTAAAATAACCTCCGAATAGGGAAGTGCATTTTCTATTTAACGAACTTTATCGTGGTATCTATTTTTTTTTCTCCTTGAAATGTTTTTATTATTAATATTCCTTTGAGGAAATAAAAGAAATGTGGATACAGTGAGGGAAAAAGAAGAAATTCACGATGATGTGCTGATTGATGATTATCTTTCACTTGATTTTGATGATGAGACCGCGGAAACACTACCTGAATCGGATATTTTGGAAGTGTGAAAAATAAAAACAATACAGCTACGAATTGCGATGAAGATGATGAAAATGGAAAATGATCATGATGCAGAAATCAAAAAAACCTTCGTATGATAAAATGATAAAATCATTTGAAACAATCCGACGCGACGCGGATTACAATTTGAAGGGGTTTTTGGTGCATTGCAAAGATGCGAAACGTACTACGAGCGAAAACACTTTAAAAAAAAAAAAAAAAAAAACTCAGACAAAATTAACAGACTTTATTAGTAAAATTTAAGTACGCATGTGGTAATGTATTCTTAATATCATTAAAATTAATACTTTTTTAATAATATTTATTGTTTATGTATTTTAAATCTTTTTTTTTTTTTTTCGCCAGTGCCCGTGCTCTTAGTATTTAAACTATTGGCCTCAACAAGGGGCGAATAATGTGAGCATTTAGCAAACGAAACGTTGCCCAGGGTGCGCCATAGAAGGCAGATCACGCTACATCCGCTCGCAGAAACGGATGAAACACAGAAGAAGAAAAAAACAACCATGCCACGACCGGGATTCGAACCCGGGTCCTGGCACACTGGCCGCAACGGCAGACCGCCGTCTAGACCACACGGCCACGCCACCACGGTATATTTTAAATCTGTTTTATGTAGTTTAAAGTAATTTTAAATGGTGAATCTCTATTTAACGAATTTTCCATATAACGAACTATTTTTGGGGATTTAGCGACTTCGTTAAATAGAGGTCCGACTGTAAAAGTACACTCTGTTTAAGAAAGGCAGAGCTACCAATTCGGGACGATTTCTAAAAGGATCTGGTTATAAACATGCACAATTTTACAATTTACCAGTGAAATAAGATATTTAAATTTTTAAGTTGGTGGTTGGTCAAAACCTTGATTGCCAACTACGTCATGAGTTGCTTGAAGAGAATTCAAAATGTGCCCTCTGTTGGTATCCTACAGAACTTCAAAGAAAGAAAAAAAAAATTTCGATTCAAATTTCAACCATTAATTAATTCCATAATTCTTCCTCTTTCAATCTTTTATCTTTTTCTTTTGAATTTCTGCTTATTTTAGAAATTTACCATTATTTAAATAATGTTGTGTGTGAGCATTAGGGACAAAGGAATTATAAGAACCCAATAATTTAATAAGAATTGATTCACTAGCTTCTAATATCAAATATTCCTCAAATTTTCCAATACCACCCACTTCATACATGTGATTATCATCATCATGATGTGCGATCTTCGTATATACGAAGTTACGCGGTCTACGGAGCCTAGTGACCCCCGAAGGGCGAACCCCTAGGAGAAGCCGTAGATATACTAGCGAACAGATACTGGGGGTGGTTTCCCGTTGCCTTCCCCCAGGACGCCATTAAGGAATGACGTCAGACCGAAGAGAAAGTGAAGAAGAGGTTGGACAACACAGGAAAGGAAATTGAAACAGCCATGCCCCTGCCGGGATTCGAACCCAGGAACTGGCGCACTGGACGCCACGGCTGGCCGCCGCCGAGACCGCACGACCACGCCAGCACGGCACAGGTGATTAGCTATATAGGATCCATTTAAATTTCCAGTTTTTATTCAACTACGGTGCTGTCCAAAACGTTTTTTCAAAGTTTGGATACGTTAATTTGTTATTCAAACTATAACTCAATTTTATATCAGTTCTCTGAAAAAATCTTACTAATCTGTTTGTATTTAATAAATTGAAAAGGAAAAGCTGTACAGACTAATCCATTTTTATCATTTTTGGATTATATCTTGTAAATATAATGTAAGGTTTTAGAAATAGTGGAGAATACAAATTGAACTGTATGTTCATTGTTAATAAATTCTTCCTTAACCCCATACACATGCTTATAGAAACGCTCTTCTGTAGAACAAAGAAAAAAAGCCTTCCTTATTTTCATTTTTAGTAAATTAGCTTTAGGAAATGAAGGAAATTATGGAATTTCCAGAAGTAGGTTTGGAATAAGGTCAGTAATAATAGATTTACCTTTCAAATTGATAATTACATCTAAAAATGGCAAACATTTATTTTCATGTTTTTTATGAAATTGTAAATTGTATTTCTTTATCCAGGGAATTAAATTGATCCAAAATGAAGTTCTCTGATTCAATTCGAGCAATAATAAAAATATCATCCAAATACCTTTGAAAAAAGTATGTAAAATTGTGAAACTGAACAAAAAAAAAGAATGTTCTGAAAATTGCATCGAAAAAAAAAAACTGCATCGAAATTTTGTTGAAATCATAACTTATGGAAGCCGCATAAATTCTTCAAAATATTGTTGGACAATTAAAGCATTAGCAATAAAAAATTGGTTCGCAAATAAAAATTTGATTAAGCATTTATACACCAATTAAACAGAATTTTTTTTTTAATCATGATTATCAAAATGAAAATATAAAACTTTTTCAAGCAATTGATAGGTAAAAGAATTTAAAGATCCTTGGCATGTATAGAAAATAAAGTAACTATTATCCTCAATCTTTAATGATTTTAAATTATTACAAATTTCTTCTCCATTTTTTTACGAAACCTAAGTTTTGGACAGCACCGTAGTTGTATAAAAACTGCAAATTTAAATGGATCCTATATAGCTAATTACATGTATGAAGTGGGTCGAATAGGAAAATTTGAGGAATAATTGATATTAGATAAATGGAAAAATAAACAGGAGAGAGAAGCTATTGAATCTTTTTTTATTAAATTACTGGGTTCTTATAATTCCTTGGTTCCTAATGCTCATATACAACATTATTTAAATAATGGTAAATTTCTAAAATAAGCAGAAATTGAAAAGAAAAAGACAAAAGAAAAGATTGAAAGAGAAAGAATTATGGAATTAACTAATAGTTTAGATTTCTACCAAAAAAAAAAATTTAAATACCCTTTTGGGCTTTTTTTTTTCTTAATTTTTTTCTCCCCATTTTAAATCTTTTCAGTTTCTTCAATTAAGTTTTTTTTTTTACAATCTTCATTAGGAATTTAGTGTCTTAACAAGGTTTGAGTTAAGAATGACGATTATTCCATATAAATAGGAGTGGGTAAGAAAGCATGGGGTCGCAAGAGACTCGCGAGAATATTTTCTTGACCACCACGGCGTAGTCGATTCGAAAGTAAAGGTGACTCAGAAGGCGTTGCGAAGCATTGTGATTGGTTTACTAATAGGGATCTAATAGTTTAGATTTCTATCACAAAAAAAAATTAAAAAATTAAATACACTTAAGGGCTTTTTTTTCCTTAATTTTTTTCTCCCCATTTTATATCTTTTCACAGTTTCTTCAATTTAGTTCTTTTTTTTAAATCATTATTAGGAATTTAGTGTCTTAACAAGGTTTGAGTTAAGAATGACGATTATTCCATATAAATAGGAGTGGGTAGGATAGCATGGGGTCGCAAGAGACTCGGGCGAGCATTTTCTAGACCACCCCGGCGCAGTCTATTCTAAAGTAAAGGTGACTCAGAAGGCGTTGCGAACACCTTGATTGGTTTACTAATCACTATCCCTACCTTGTTTCTTATTAGGTTTTCTTTCAGGGCGAAATATTTACTACAAACTGGTGGTTGCAGGTCACATGATACAAAAATAAATTTTAAAAATTAAGTTTAAAAAAATTTTAACATGATGAAATTCTTTTTAGGAATAATTATAAATAACAAATAAAAAAAAATAAAAAAAATATAAAAAGATAAAAAAATAAATTTAAAATTAGAAATTAAAAACAAAATCAAATAACGAAGGCACCAGTGAAATGATAGAAAAAAACTGAGATTCAGATAAATAAAGGGAAAAAAAGGTGAGTAAATAGAGGTAAAAGGGATAAAATAAAATAAAAATAAATTATAGACGGTAATAAACCAATGGGACATGCTACAATTAACTATGAAGTTGGATGCTTTATGTTAATTCTTTCTTTTCTTTTTGATCAGTCCCTAAGCTATCATCGATGGTACAGATAATGAAACATTGTAAGCCTCGAAGATAGTTAAAATGAAATATGTCTCCTTACATTTTCTATGGGAATCATTTCTAAACTTCATTTTTTCATTTTATCAATTTCAAATAGGGAACAATTCCTATTTTCTAAACCGTAATCACTACAAATTTTATTAATTTATTTCTCCACACTCATAACTCAATTATAAAAAAGAATTTTGTATTTTATTCTCACTCCATTTTGTTATTTTTTTTACATGCAGCAATTCCTGAATTGGATTGACAACCAACTTATCACGCAGGTTAAATGGAACTACACAGGAGAGCAAGGAGTTTCATCGTAGTTCCTTATTAACAAATTATTAACAAATTTATTCAACAAATTTAATTCAACTTAATCAAGAAGATTTCAATAAAAGGTGTTAATGAATTAAAACTTCATTAAAATTAATGGTTTGATTTATAATTGTAATTTTCATTAAAAAAATAAAATAAAATCAATAAAAATTAATGAATATTAATTGTTGTATCTGTTTTCCTTAATATGTTCTACAACTGCGCCAAGTGTCAAGACAACAAGACAACTGAACAAACCGATGTAATCTTTATATGTGAAAGAGAAAAGCAAAATAATCCTCTTTCGTGTAGATTTGTTGGCTTATGAAGGGATGTTTTTCAAATGATTCATTGAGTACTTCAGGGCGGTATCTAAGCTTCGGTATTACAATTCGCGTTTTCTTACGTGACTGAGATTTAACTGCATTTTCTGTCATCCCATCTACAACACAACTATAATTTTCTTCTGTAATTTCATAATCAATATAATTTTCAATACGCAGTTGTTAATCTGCAAAGTCCTTCCTTCCAGAGCTTCTCCATTTGCTTTTTATTGAAATAACTCCTTTTTCTTGACACCAAACTATAACATAATTCATTTCTAAAAAAACCGCTGAGAGCTTTCTTCCGGAGGCTTTCCGGTGTGTAACTATTTTAAACAGTAGACTTGTTTGGATATTAATAATCAAAGCATGTTCTCTCCAGGTGTCAAAACACGCTACCTTTGCTTGAATTCGCCTTTCTTGCAGAGTATACGCGTTGTTGACCGGCATGTTGATTAGGAGCAGCAGCTTTTATATCATTTGTTTCGGTGATTGAAATACAATGAAAATGGATGACACCATATTATCTCAAGTGGGAGGATTCATGAGATTCACTAGCAACTTTGGAAACTTAAAAATACTTACATTGTTGTCTTTGTCTGCAAAACAAAATTATTTTGAGAATTTACGAAATATTGAAAATAATCATTTCTTTTAGTTGGCATTAATTTTCGTCAGTACCACAACTTAATCAATCTACTATTTTTCGTAGTGAAGAAGTACATCTTACTACAGTTTTCGTACTAACTTTGCCCCAGTAGTAACAACCCAAAAATTCAGCAATTTGTTATCCTATCTGAAGGGTTGCCTTCAATTTTTCAACTTCACTTTTATGAAAATTGAAGAATTGATTCTTAATTAAAATTAAAAAATTAAAATGATTCAATGTTACTTTTTGATACATTTTTAATTGTTTGGAAGCTGAAAAATTAGAGCTTCGAATCTTTTTTCATTATTGGAGTGAAACAATTTCAACTCATTTATGTGAAGAAAAAAAAAAGATAATTTATTAAATTTTGCAGAAGGTGATTAAAAAAATAAAAATATGCGCTGAAGGAAGCTGCAGTTGAAGTTGTAAACGAATTTACCGTTGGATTGAAGTTGAAAGGACTCCTTGACAGGCTTGAGACAATCCAACGCTCGTTTTGTGCTGTTGTCATCACTGTAACCACCAAAACCACCGTACAATGTTGACCATAACGTTTCTGCACGTAGGCAATGTACTGATGGCAAATTGAAGAAATATTAGAGGACGGTTTCCACTTCATGCGGTGAAGAAGGAAACCTCCATCTACCACGTTGGTGCTTTGGCTGAGATCGAGAGTTACGTTGTTCTCTACTGGCAAAACATCATAGAGGGATGACTTCTTCCCTTTTCGTATTCCAACCACGAGCAACAGAGCCAGGGGGAATGGAGGTAATTCATAGGTCAAGAAAGCTCTGCCACATCGTCGTCTTAGGTTCCCGGTACAATAAACCTAAAAATAGCTCAGTGAACCTTTAATTGTGTGTGGTTTTATGCTTTTTTTTCTTGTTGTATGTCCTCACAGCACGTTAAATTTGACTATTATATATATGTTTTCTTTACAAGTTAATCCTTTACATGCTACGCCTGGAGCTAGCGGATATTACTAATAATATTAATGAATAATAAAATTTAATAAAAATTTTCTAAATAAAAAATATTAAATAAAAATAATATTCTAAACATCATTTATTAAATACTAACAGCAAAGCCTGTCGGACGACAGGCAAAAAAAAATCTGAAAAATCATTTTATTATCAACTATCAAATGTAAAGTAAATGTAATCTAAATACTGTGCTAACATGTGAACGAAGCTTCTACGGCAAAAATGGTTTTGAGTTTCGAAATCAGCGTAAGCAACTGAGTAAGTATGCCAATAAAACAATAAAGCAACTGGGCTAGACCTAATAGCTAATGAATTCATTAAATATGGAGGAGAAAAACTAAAGAAATGGATTAAAATATTATGTAACAAAATAATAGAAACAGAAATTATTCCACAGGAATGGAAACAAAGCGAAATAAAATTAATCCATAAAGGACAAAAAAAGGAACTGGAAAAATTGGAAAACTATAGACCTATAACGATCATTAGTAATCGCTGTAAACTGTTAACAACATATTAGAAGAATCACAGAATGGATTCAGAAAAGATAGAAGAGCTTCAGACAATTTATTTGGACTCACTGAAACCATAGATAAATATAGAAATTAAAAAAAAACCGCTTTATTTTGCCTTCTTGGATATCAAAAAAGCTTATGATACGGTAAGTAGAGAAGGGCTCTGGAACGTATTACAAAAGAAAAATCTTGATGGCAAATTTTATCAGATTGATTCAAAATATTTATAAAGACAGCAAGTTGAAATACAAACTCCATAATTGGGAATCAAATTGGATACAATCGGAAATAGGAATGAAACAAGGGTGTACTTTGTCACCAAAACTATTCAACATAATAATGAGTGAATTAACGTTTAGACTCGAAAAGGTCAACTTGGGTATCCCAGTTGGGAATGAAACCCTGCCAGGCTTATTGTTTGCGGATGACATTGTTCTATTCTCAGATAATAAAACGGATTTACAGAGCCTACTAAATACGACAGGAAGCTTCGCAAAAGATTTTCAAATGGAATTCAATTGCAACAAAAGCGAAGTAATAAATTTTAATGTAGTTGAGAAAAACTTCTGGTAAATTAATGATCGGGAAATTAAAGAAACCAATGAATATCAATACCTCGGAAGGTATTGAAATGGATTAAAATGATACAACAAATGAGGGACGTATCTTTAAAAAGCATACAAACAACACAATAGCTAAAGCAAATAAACTAATGTTACAGATCGCCCTGTATCTCATAGACGATACGCAAAATAGAGAAATAATTAATGCAATCGGAAGCCTACACCCATAAAGATAGGTGATGAAAATAAAACTTAGCTTATGGAACCGCTGGGCCCAATTTAATTCCACAGCCAAAATCAGTTAAATATAATACCAAAAGAGAAGTAAAGAAAGGATAAACAACTCAGATGTATCAAACAACAAAATGTATTTGAAATGAGCTTAATATCATACAATCACACACAACAAATCAAGACCAATGCAACTGAAATTACACATCAATATAAAAGTATATAATAATAATAATACACAAAGCATTGTTCATAAATTCGGCAATTCCAACAGATTACAAATTAAATCAAAATTATTCAAGTTGGTAATTATCAAATATTAATTCACAATAAGCTTATCGATGCAATTTAACAAAAGTATAAATTTAAAACATATTCTCACAAATAGTTCGAGTCACTTTATAAGCAAAGTCTGATCGAAAATTGTTTTTGAAACAGACTTTCGTATTAGAGATTATGACTGAAGAGTTCACTCCTTGATTTAACTTTCCAAGACGGAAGAGAAAAAAATACGTGTGCCTCGTTCGAGCTACATCGTGAGAAGTGACTCTGAAGTTTCAAGAATGCATCTCATAGGGATGGTGACGTAAACAACGTTTTACCAATGGCCCTTCAAGAAATAAGGGGTGACTTGAAACCCCAAAATGACATCATATAATCCCCGTATAAAAACAAAATGGCTACACCTTTTCGCAGCACAACAATTCGTTCAAAATACAGCAAAATTACATATAATAATATATATCATCATTTATAGATAACAATTATAAAGGTTACATAAGGTGGTAGGGTTCAAGAATATATAAAAAAAAAGCTAAATAAAAAGTTTTAATGTGGGAAACCTGCCATTTCACGATTAATTAGAAAACAGAGAGAAGAGATAAAAAAACATGGCGGATCCTGCGAGAAAAGATAAACAAGGCAAAGGTCACTTTTCCCCAACTAAGTGACATAACCACACAGAATCGCGTCATAGAAAGTAGGAGAAGAAAAATAAAATAAGGAAAATTAAAAAGACTGTAACAATCCCTCCCCACTCAAATCGCCAAAGTCGGCCTAACCCAAATGGAAAATTATGTCATAAAATATATCTGACCGATTGAATTTCCAATACAACACCAAATAACAGACAACTCCAAAAGAATATGTTTACCTGCGGCTATGAAGGGAAATTTGGCCTATCCTCGGAACGTCAAATGAAAATAGCAGAACGCCCACACACTAAACATGGAGGGGACTGATATACTAGCTATAAAATCAAAATATCATCCTGGAAATTAGTTGCTAAGGCAAAACACAAGTGAAAACCATTACTCTCTTGGTGTATCATTTTGGCCAGCCTAGAGCAAACAAATCCATATTAACATGGCGAAGGAAAAAGGAAACCGAAACGCATGGTCCATGATTCTAACGTAAGCACATGTTATATGATGAAAATAACGAACCGAAATTAACAACGGCCAAGAAATTCTCCGAATTTACATATTAATTCGAGAGAAAAGAATGAATGTAGCCCACTAGCAATTCACACATTGACCGACACAGGCACAGGATCGGGTGCGAATGCCCGTCCGAAATCCAAAATGGCCGATCAGGGGACCACTTCAACTAAACAATAACACCTCCAAATTACAGCCCAAAGGTAAACACCAATTCAAACGGCCGCTCAAAACATACATATAAAAACTACTCTAGATACGTCGACGCCATAGCTCCAACAAGGTTGTAACCATCAAACTGCTTCTCCTTCCTTGTTATATACATAATAATACATAATGAACCAATAATAATACATAAAGAAAAATACAATAAGCCAAAAACAAGCAATCGAAATAGAAATCCACAAGATAAATGTAAAGCAGAATAATAAATGAATCTATTACTACAACCCTCAATGAAAAGGTTCAATCATCTCCACCTGAACTTTCAACAATATCAAATACACTCTCTTCCTCCTCTTGCAAAACAATCAAAGTTTCTTCGATATTCGAATTCCACACTGAAGCAAAGACAACCATAGTAATTCAACTACATCCCATTGTTTGAATCTAAACCTCGAAAACGAACTAATTCCTATGCCAGCTACAGTTTGGCGAGTTTCGTTCCCAGACCTCTCTCCACCATCCATAATGCAAAAACGACAAATAACATATTATTATAAGTTATGCAATGGATCAAAGGATAAAAATAAATAGAAACCATAATCAGAACACTTAGAACAGTAGAATCTAATCTCCGTCGCGGGCGAAGGGATAGCTACAACGCAAATTCCACCAAAACGACTAAACTAACCAGGGTCCGAACTTCTGAGGGACATCAAAAACTGAATACGCTATTATTAATAAATGCGCCAGTTTAACCAACCACGCTCTGCTACCAGCTGTTACAGATCGCCCTGTATCTCATAGACGATACGCAAAATAGAGAA
>JAFIDM010012786.1:1755-17138 GCA_023159025.1 Thereuonema tuberculata
TTTTTTTTGGTTAAAATTTTTGAAATTTCACCCAGGGTGGGGGGGGGTCCGGCAAAATCTCACCAAGGGGGAGGGGGGGTCCCAATTTTTTTAAAAATACCTCACATAATTAATGGACGGCCCCTAATCAAAAACTAAGACATTAGCTTCAAAAATTTGAAAACTATTATTTTTCCACGTAGTATGTGACGGACCTTAATTGCGAGTTAATATAGTATAAGGGTGCGTACAGACCGAAGCTCCAACGCATACCAAGGCGCATGTGGACATATATTTGGATACGTTAGAATCGATGTATACGGCGGTGGCGAACGCACCCCAATGCATTCCAACGGTTTCCATGGCGATCGTTGGCATTGGCCTGCTTACCGGAACTTCAAAGAGATGTTTGATTTGGTGTGTTAAAACGTTTTCAGTCATTGGCAAGTATTGCCTGGTGTGGTACGTATTGTTTATTGCTTGTGTCGATATGGAATAGGATGATGTTTTGTGTATCAAACTAATTCAACCTCACCAGGATAATCCTATATTACGGGATCCTAGCAATAGAAATTATAAACTCTCAAAAAGGAAGATAGATATTTTTTGGCAGAGTATTGCAGTTGAACTCCGAAGCTAATCCAGCAAATTACTTGTATTGTAGGCACTATTGTATTTGTATATGGTGTTGTCTTCCACTAGCGTCTCGGTTTACGTTTGTTCTTTTTTTTTTCTGAACTAAAGAATTCACAAGTAAAAATCCGGCTCTTGCACATAAATCATCATTACTTGACGACATTACGAGACGATCAATTCAATACCTTGCCGCGTAAAATGACCGAACCACAACCAACGGTTTCCAATTCAAAACTAAATCAGCATTTTATCAAAATCAAAATCATTTCCAATCTTTTCCAATCCCAAAACCAACGAACACATTCGGTCGAGTTGGCGTTGGTTTGCAATGGAACTTGGTCTGTACGCACCCTAAGATGTGTTATAGTCCGACTACGATAACGTGACGATCGGAAGGAACCTCACATGATTATGACGTATCTGTTTTTCAGCCAATCAGAAACAAGGGCGCCTCAAAGCACAGGTCTCTTATTATTTTCCCTCAAAATGTCGCTCCCGAGTAATTTACAGAGCAGTGCTCGAAAAATTATTTTATATGTTTAAGATTATTTCCGAAAGGAATTGGAAAATGGAGAATTAAAATTAAATTTATGTTTTAATCTTTGTTTTATAGCTGTAACGTAATATTCTTCGAAACTTCTTGAGAGAGGCTGCTGCTGACGTCGAATCATCACATTATCATGGTCGGACTAAATAAATCTTAAGACTTAAGACTTATTTCCAGACTTAATATTGTTCCGTTACTGAATGACATTGGCATTAATGTCGTGTCGAAGGGTCTTACTGTCAGACGGATATTTTCTGTTGGTAACTTTTAATTATTTCAGTTAATATTTACTATAAGTATTTAGCGTTATTACTGTTTCTAACCAGTTACAAGAAGACGAGATACCCTGTGGAAATAATTGAAGTTGATGCTCATTTTGGAGATGAAGTACTTCAGAAATGCCCTACTTCCACGGGTTACGAGATAATTGATGTTGCTTTCATTAGATTACCTGTGAATGTTAGCAGTGCGGAGTTTTGTTGCTGATGTGGCGATAGCTCTTATGTTAGCTTGCTGTTGTTCAATGCTTGAGATCTTGGGATCAAATCCTCTGTATGTTTTTGTTTTTTTCTCTTAATGTTAATACTTGTTCGTTTTCAAAAGCGAGACCCACCACTCGCGGACGATTCTACTCCGCAAAGGGGAGATAAGCTGAGATGGGCACTTTCCTAAGACCTGTTATTTTTGCAATAGTATTTATTCTTTCCATAATTCTTTCCCGATAAGCGCAAATAGAACGCAGCTACTAGTAAACTAACCCTGATAAAAAGTAAACATCCCCTCTTTATTTCTCCTCACACCTATTTTGATAAAATCGAAGAAGATCTGACGCATGCGCAAAAGCGCTGAAGGTTCTCGAAAACAAAAACATATACTATATATTTCCTTTATTATTATAATTATTAATATTTTTTTTCTGGCTTGTATAGTATTACGACTAGGAATTTTAAATATTATTCTCTTTAATTAGTAAAGTATTTGTTTCTTTATTTTAAAGACTTTATTATTTATATAAATGATTAAATATTTATTCCTTTGGTTTTTTTTTTCTTTCATCCTTTGTTAATGCGTTGTTGTTTATTTACTTATATTAAAACAATTAGAGAGTTTATCATTTCCTTACTCTAATTGTATTTTTTTCTGGATTTTATTAATAATTTAAGTAATAAAAAAAATATTCTTCGGATGGGAAATGACCCCTCAAGAACTAAAGACAACAAAATAAAAATCATTAACAATGAGAGCCTAATAAGCTCGAAACAGCTGTCCCAAGGTCTCAGCTTGACTCAAAAGGCATTTCATTATGAATTAGTTTCTTCTGTTCGCCCTTTACAGTTCATTTTTGTTTACGAGAGCCTTCAACGCTTTTGCGCATGCGTCAGGTCTCCTTCGATTTCTTCAGAATAGGTGTGAGGAGAAAGTTAAAGAGGGGATGTTTACTTTTTATAGTGTTAGTTTACTAGTAGCTGCGTTCTATTTGCGCTTTTCGGGAAATATTTATGGAAAGAATTAATACTATTGCAAAGATGCTCCTCGTTATTTTTTTCTTAAGAGCGAAAATCTCCAAAAAAATTTCTTAGGAAAATACCCATCTCAACGTATCACCCCTCTGCGGAGTAAAATCGTCCCGCATTGGTAGCTCTGCCATTCATAAACGGACAGTAGAGGGTTTTTCTTATTTATTTATTCATTATTATTTTTCTTTCTTTGTTGTCAAATTCGTTTTATGGTGAGCGTTTAGCTGCCAAAGGATTTAATTTCCATAGTACACTGTTGTTTTAATCTTCTGATAAGGATCACAAGACTTATAATCCCGTTTTGTCTGTGGACATGTATCCCACAATGCAACGCACAATTAAATTAATTCACGAAAAGCCGATTGCCTTTTGTTATTTTTGTCAGCACGTTAAACCCATTTGTTTTAGCATTACTATATAATTCTCCATATATGCGAATTTTCGGAAGTCTGACCGGCCATCCTTTTACAAGCATTACACCACGGGGAAAGAAAACTTCATTCTTCTTCCCACTTTAAAAAATATTTAAAATAACATCCATGAATTTCAAATTCGAAAACAGTAATAATACATGATATTTCTCTGTCACGTGACGCACGAAGCATTATTACAATTTAAAAATTATTTCCAAATTTTTCTAATTCTTCTTCTTTACAACTTAAAAATTAAAATGCCCTAATTCTTCTTCTTTGAATAAATAAATATCTTTGAAGAAATAAACAAATGAAACATCTTTGAAAAAATAAACTGAACTATACTGTCCAAATCGTACAAAACTTGAATTTTCTTATCAAAACTGCCCAAATCTTTTCTTAATTGTCTTTTCAATAACTTGTTGTAAATTTCTAAAATTTCATCTTTGAATCAAATCATTTTTAAAAAATTTTATCTTTGAAGCAAATTATTTTTAAAAATTTTTATCTTTGAAGCAAATCATTTTTTAAAATTTTTATCTTTGAAGCAGATCTTATTTTAAAATTCTTGAATGTTAATAACTATCTTCACCGAAGACTTAAATCTTGAATTTCAGTAAAATATCAAAAATAAAACTTATATAATCACTTTATTATATAAGTTTAGGAATTTTCTGCACATAAAACATTATGTCCTCATTTATTGAGAAGAGATAGAAAAATGTGGAGATGGCTTGGAAACTTCTCCTGTTGGGTCTTCTCGTAACATTTTTTCAATCCTGTTAATGCTCTTTTTTTACAAGATTTTTAATTTTATTTTCTTTCCTCTCTCTCCTCTCGTCATGGAGTGCCTCAAGTACAGCAGTACTCTTGTCACCTAGAATTAGTTTATGAATTAAATCAAATTGACCAATCAAAGAATTAACTGTAGGGACAAGTCAGTGTGCAGTTGGATAACTTTAAGGAAAGTGAACAGAGAGGAAGTGTGTTCAGTGTTCTTGCACAAAGGCAGCCTCAAATAAAATTGCTTGAAATGCCTTGAAAACATGTCACTGCACTGTTGAAATCATCGAGTTGACTGAAGTACTCCACAAGGCCAACAAAATACTCACCTACAAGCCGCGTGACTAATGTTCCCTAGTGGCATTTAAATCAACTGAAGCCGCAAACAAATGAATGTTGTTTCGATGATTTCACGATTATTTCGTTCTTATTTCGTGGTATTAAGCGGCTTTACACTAATAAGCCCATTTCGCGCTTCAAAAACCCTTTATAATTATATATTTATTTAAGTTACACCAAGATGAACATAAATACACCTTTTACAAAACATTTTGCTGATATCGTTGGTACCAACAAATAGGGTCCCTATTTATGTCACGTTCACGTTCTTTTCCGTACAGGAATTAAGACGTATGTGAATAACTACAGTGTTGTTAATTTTATACTTTAACATACTTACTTTAACTACTTTCCCCTTGGTTCCAAAAAACAGAAAAATTCGTCCTAACTTTACTAGTTCTGTTTTTTACATAATAACCGAAGTTTAATTAATTTCATTTTAAACTAATACAGATTTGGCGTAAATTCAATAATTTTTATTAGAAATTCAATGATCTTTTCGTAACATGAAATTTTCAGTCAAATGAACTATTGGGTCATCGGTTGTAAAGTTTAATAGTTGCAAATATTATATTTAAATTCAAATGATGATTGAAAATAACTAGAAACAAAAAATGAAACTTGAAATAACTTAAACTTTTCAATAAATTCAAAATAAATAAAGATAAGCTCCTTCCAATTATCGAAGCGCGATTTGAACTAATTGTAGTGAAAAGCGTGCCGGGCAATTGTTGAGGCTGCAGCACATGGCCGGCACGCGGCGAACGTTTTCATTATCTGTGGATTTGATCTCAGAATTGACAGTTCAATGATTGCGAAACCAAAGAACGGACGGTATTAAATTGTGACTTGAGAAGTTAAACTGAAGAAAGCTGTGCAGATTACCGTAAAAAGTGAGTATATAATTTACCTTTTACAAATTTTGTAAGTAATTTAATATTTTAAGTTTTATTTAAAGTGTTAGAATTCGGGTTATTTTTTAAACCTTTGAAAACGTTCTATTATATTTTACAATTTATGAATTTACTTAAATATAAATTAGAATATAATTGAGTAGCTACAAGTTTTCAAAAATAATTTTATAAGCTTTGAAGATAAAAAGTATATGAAGAAATCACTTTTAGGCCTAACTTGTCCGATTCGAATTTCAATGAGAAATTCAGTGGAATATTTGATATCACTATGACTATTTTGAATGTATTACCCAAAGCTTTAATTATACTGAATGAATTTAATTCAAATAGGTTTTTTCTTGTTAATTTTTTTTTTTAAATTCTGAATGAAATGTGTTGAAGGCCTAACAGTTCTTCCATTAATAATTTTAATAATAATAATAATAATAATAATAAAAATTGAAATTATTCCTGATTGAGTAAATTTCTTAGGAATAGGATATATTTTTAGTGTTCTAGGAATTTTTAGTTGCTACAGAAGATTTTTAATCTTTTTCAATCCTTTGTTCGATTTCGTAGAAGGGAAAAAAATAAAATGGCTTCTCTGTATAACGTAAAGAACTTACCTGCTTAACAGGTCGAAGATGAAATATCAGCGGTAACTATAGATGTGTATGGACTTTGGAACGAATGGCGATTCAGTTTTTTTTTTTTTTTTGTGCCTCTATTTCATTTCATATTGTCTTCGATTTTTTTTGTAGGAATCTACAAGGCTAACATTTTAAATTGTTCGAACAGAATATTAAAAAAATCTATATTTTGACAAAGAGAAAGTTTTGGAAATTGCTATTCAATACCTTACCGTCTCCGAATTTCACATTTTCATTTGAATTGTGATTTTTCTTCTAGTGAAAAGTGAGTTTTACTTATGCGATTCGCATTACAGTAAAGCCTCTCAAATTCGGCCCGCACGGTAATCCTGCTTGGTTCCGAGTAATTTTTTTTTTTAATTAAATTCGTTTCCCTACTTTCAGTCAACGTTTGATGGCGCGTTTATTTATACCACCTTTTGTAACTTCTATTTGCCAACCTACGTGAAGTAACTACTCCGATAAATAAGTAACTAGACTGAAATGAATTTGTTTTAGGCTTAAGATTTTGTTTGAATGAAATTGGCTAAATAAAATAGGCCTAATGTTAACGGTTATTTGCAGCGTTCGTGATTTATTTCAGCGCAGTTATTCACTTGATTACGTAGTATGAAAGCAAAAAGAATTAGCTAAACACAATCTAAATAGGATGTTTGTTTGTAATGAATTGTTGAATAAGTCTTTTTAATATTTTTAGGATAAATGAAATGTTAAGTACACATTTGAGCATCCGGATCAGTCTTTTGTTTTAAGTGCAGTGTAATTTAATATTTGATTCGCATTATAAATACCGAGAGAATCAGTTAAGTT
Organism: Thereuonema tuberculata; assembly: GCA_023159025.1. Taxonomy (NCBI): domain Eukaryota; kingdom Metazoa; phylum Arthropoda; class Chilopoda; order Scutigeromorpha; family Scutigeridae; genus Thereuonema; species Thereuonema tuberculata. The sequence goes on from JAFIDM010012786.1 coordinate 8,323, forward strand.
TATTTAGAAATTGTTTGGAACTTGTTAGACCTAACTGTTCAATTTCTACATCAGAAATGTCATCTTGTAAATTTGTTGGTTCCTCAATTTAAAAAGAAAAAAGTACTAGTACATTCTAAATCAGTATTTTTATACCTTATCTATTATATTTTAATTACTTTTTTTTTCATGAAAAATATCTTCAGTCCTGCTTCAGTGTTAATTTGAAATATAGAATTATAAGTACGAATATTATAAAATGAAATCATTATTTGTTTACAAAATTTATTTATTAAGTTGTTCATTGAATGATTGTTTGATTTTCTATATATTCTATTGATTATTAGATACCTAGAAAATGAGTTTGAAGAAAATTTAAGTCTTTTTATGTTAAAAAAGAAAGGTCACTTAAATTTCGTTTTGATATTAAAACGTAAACATTTTTAAAACCCCAATCAACTATTACAGAAGATATCGGAAAATAAAATTATCAGGTCTTGTCCAATATCGTACAAGACATGGAAGAGCTTTTTAAAGTTTTTCGTGAAATTTTCTTTTGTATTTTTTAGAAGCCTTTAGATTTAAGGCTCAAAAAGATAAATTCATAGGAAACCATTTCTTTTACTTGCAAATTGTAAGTTTGTTATTATTTTTTAACATTTTTAGAACTCTTTATGAAATAGAATTAAATACATATAATAAGAATTTTTGCCTTCTTACAATAGTTTGGTGTTAAATGAATAAGGAACTTTAAAATAATACAAATTGTTTTTTTTTAACACATCTTTATTCATCAAGTTCTTTTCTTTTTCTTACATTTTGAAATTTTGCTGGATCTACTGGAATTCTAGAAGTTTACAGAGGGTTCAAATGGAAAAATCTAGTTAGCATTTGGATTGATTAATCTAAAATGTGAAGTTACCCTGCTTTCGATGGTTATTGGTCAGAGCTGTATGAAAATAAATACTGTAATATTAAAAAATTTTAAATTTTTCATCATTTTTCATAACTGACTCTTAAGAATTTCGACAAATTTTTTTTTAAAATCCCTCCTGTCAAGCTCTTTCATCAGAACAACAAACTTATTCACCCATTGCATTGCACTACTTCCATCTTTCTTTTCAATCTTTTTATCATCCCAAAATGTCTATCACAAGGTTGAAAACGATGCTTTCTTATAGGAAATCGATGAAGTTTCTTAATTGAATCTGCCCATTCTTATTAATGATGACAGAAATGCAATCATGGTTTTTGTTTTGGCCAGGAGCACCATCTCTGAAAAGATACAAATTTTTATCAAACTTTTTCATTAATATATTTGCTTAAAGAACTTACTACTTCATTGGCTCCTTTCTTTGACTCTGTTCTAGGCCACAAGAACATAGTTGACTTTTTTGATTTACCACTGCAAATACCAAAAACATGCAACCACAGTTGTCTGAAATAAAAAATTTTCTCCAGTAAAATGAGAAAATTATTTATTTTGCATGAAATTTAAGCACAATATTTCTATCTAATTCTTGCCCTGGGCCTCTTGTTCAATTTTTCGTTAATTAGTTTAAAAAAAAGTGCATTTGAATCTCGAAATTTTTTTTGTACGACTGCTTGCCTGATTCCAATAGACGCCTAACAACAATGGCTTGGGTCCGACTTAGAATCCATGGAATATTTGAACCCTTATTTGACTTATAAAATTTTATAAATCCCTGGGCCATTAAGTTCAAGAATATTGAGTTTTTCTATAAAAATTAAATCTAAATCATCATTCCTCCCTTACTTTTACGATCAATGAAAAATGATATGTATGTTTCTATTCTATATTACACATAAAAAAGTATCATCTAGTTAATAAGTTCATTCCTCGATTTGATTTGATAGTTCTCAAATGAACTGTTGAATTAATCATAATTTTTGTTTTCTAAAAATTCACATGAGTGGGTAAATGAAATGAACAATTGAAGTAAAAAAGGTATTTTTAATTTTTGTAGGGTCTCATGATCTGTAGATATTCAATGAAAATTTTATATATATATATATATATATATATATGGGTAATTCCATGTCAAATCAGACTTGATGTCTCAGATTGTCATGAGTTTTGGTATGCAGCAATATACCATAGACTTATGAAAAAATACCCAACTTCAGTTGTGTACAACAATAAGTTTGGAAGTTATTAATTTTTAAAGATATAAATTTTCTATCAAAAAATTACATGTTGCCTGTAGGCTAGGAACCATTGATGATGCAAACCTGGGAGTGGTCTCATTTTAAAGCTGTTGAATAGGGCTTTAATATGATATGTCTCAAGATAGGGATTAAAACAAAAAGTTTTTTGAAAAATTTAAGTTATATTTTAAAATTTTAATTTCTCAAAGTGGCAATTTTAAAAATTTCAAAAAATTATCAAAATTAGTTTATAATGTCTAAATACATATAGCAAAATTCCATCATGAGATCTCAATGGGATCTGGAGATGCAGGGCTTCAGAAATACACATGTTTTGTGAGAAATATTAGAATTAGTATCGTTTTCTAATTCTCTAATCCTTTCAGTGTCTGGACAAGAAACACAATTTGAAAAAACAGTCAATTGATGGTGGACTGCAAACCATCATTTGCAGACCCTCCTTGTACGTTTTAATTTCACCATTCGTCATTGAACTTATTCTTGCGTTTTCAAACAAGCTTCACATTCTGATGAGTGGTGCGCACACAGACAGAATGTGTTCCACTCTGTCCTGCCAGAACACAATTTTTAGGTCTTAAGTTCAGCAAACTCGGAGAATCCCAATTTTACACTTGGAAATTTTTATTGGAAAACTTCCTTTAAATTATTAATCATTAACCTTTTTGAAACATATACTTTAACACCTGTGCTGTCTTTCACTGATATGAAGTCCTTCATCTCTGGCATCACTCTTATTTCGTCACTTGTAAAGAATCCTTTGACAATATCAACAATATGATTTGGCAGACTTTTCCCTGCTTTCAGATCAGGACTACCCAAGGCACACTTTCTTTTTTCAAGAGTCGTGGCTTGTCGTGCTAAGTAGTTAGGGGCCGAAAATTCTTGCATTACCTTCCTCACACTCCAACTGTCAGGCACAAAGAGTCAGCAGCTGAGCTGCTTCTTTTCACTAGTGAAGCTGTTATACACTTCCTTTACATGTTTAAATGTGAATCATTATCCTCATCATCAGTACATGCATTCACCAGCAGTTTTTTTCTTGACAGCCACATTGATTCTGTTGGCCTTGTCAGTGGAGTAAGCTTTGGATTGCATCCTTTTTATTTCTATTGGTGACTCCCATCTTTAAAAAGAGCTGTTAAGAGACCTCAGAGGCTCAGATTCATTTGAAAAAAGTATACCAGTGGATGCTTCTTCAATTTCAATATCAGACTGACTTTCTTTATGTATATGGCTACTTCCAGGTAAAATTTCTCTGCGTTTTTCATCTCTCAACTTTGTCAGATGTTTCCTACAACTGTCATAGACTTTAGATAACGCAAGTGTTCGTGGAATCAAGTCATACATCCATGAAGTCACACGTCTCACTTTTTCTTACATGGGAGTGATTAGGCTTACTAAAAGGGTTAAAACGATCCATTTTTACTATCTTGTCAGTGGTATTAATCATGCAGGTGAGAAATGTTGAAAAATTAACCAGAAGAACTCCAGTGGCCAAGAAATGATTTGTGTTCTAAAGATATAAAATTAATAATTTATCATTATCACAGGAATTGGTCAAGAAATGAACTTCTTACAAGCAACTCTAATGCTACACTGGGCTATAAATGAATGGTCTTGTCTGCTTGACCAATCAGCTCCCACCTTGTGAAAGGCGATTTCCCTGATAAAAAGTGGATTCCCCTCTATAATCATACTAACAGGCCAATCAGCTTCAATTTTATTTTAAAAGGATTTCTAAACATGGTACTATAAGGTAATCATTGCATTTCATGCATTTTATAATGTCCTACACACTGCATAGCAAAAGTAATAGCTTAAAAATAAAATTTTACTAGATTTGGTACATTATTCACAAAACATGTGTATTTCTGAAGCCCTGCATATCCTGATCCCATGATAGAATTTTGCTATATGTATTTAGACATTAAAAACTAATTTTGATAATTTTTTGAAATTTTTAATTTTTAGGGTAATTAGAAAAATGAAATTTCATATTTTAGAACGTTTTAAGTCGCATCTGACAATTATTTGCGAAGCCGGCAAGTTACTTGAACCTATTTTTTTTTTTTTTTTGCGACAAAATACAAAATCCTGATGTCCCTGAAAGTTCAAAATGAGATAAGCTGTACATCTGATTGTTTTATGGTGTTTCTGACGTCACTGTCTTTGGTGCTTAACATCGACGGAGCAACGAAGTCAATAATAAGTTTGGTTAGGCTTATATTAGGTATTGCCTGCATCTCTGAACTTGGAATGATGAGAAAATACTAAATCAAACTTTACTTAAGAACAGTTATCATATGCCATTCACATTAAGTGATGTAGATATCGTATGGCCGTGGCATTACAAAATTGTTCAAAAGTATTTAAAGAGGAGAACGTTTAGACGAATTTTAGTTTAAAACCCAAGTGGTAGGAAAACTCACCTATTCATGTCATGCAGTGTCACGGAGTGTAGTGCACCTCTTCGTTGCAGACTGCGTTTCTGTGATTTTCTAAACCAAGCCTTTCCAATCAGCGAATTGGAACTGGTGGTGCCATTCCTTGGCCAGCTCGTTCCCAAGATATAACTTCGATGGATTTTTCCCTATGGGGTTATGTTTAAAGATATCGTGTACCGAACAAGAGGTACTGGACATTGCGACCTGAACTAAAGGATCTCCGACGCCATTGTCACCTTTATGTATATTCTTTATTATGTAAGAAAATTCAGAGGCTTATCATTTAGTTGGTATTTTAAATAATTTTAAAAATTGTAAACGGATTTTGTGGACGCCCAGATTATATAAATTGCAGCACTTTTTTTAAAATCGTATCGCTGATATGCTGTCAAGGTCTTCGCGTGTTCGTAGCTTTAGCGGAAAATTCGGACCCCAAATATGACCTTTTTCCTATATCACTTTTTTTCTAGCGATTGGGAATAGTTATTGCTATTTAAATTCCCCCACTCCTTTGTTGGAAAATTAGACATCAGACCTTCCATGAAATTCTCATTGTTATTCTGTCAATGTTGACTGCGGATACGGTAGTTAAAGAAAAAATTTAAAAAATAAAATTTGTTTTAAATATCAAAATGCTGTAGATGATGAAATTAATATTAATTTTTTTTATTTTTATATATACAAATATATACATAATCAAATTTTAGAAAAGTTAACTGTCGATTGCTTCGTTTTCTATAATGCAAAATTTTTCACATTTAATGAATGTATTCTTAATATCATTTTTCGTTCAAAAACCATATTGCCTGCAGATAACATTTGTAAAAAATGAGACATTTCAATAGGACTTAAATTGATAATAAAAGTATGCTTTCCGATAGTACCTCATCGGTTAGTAATGTCTTGTTGGGACAGTTTTTACTAAATTCGGATTTTTATTTTTTTTTGGGTGAGAGATTGCAATGGTTTCGTAAGACAATTTTCGTAAGGCCCAAAAGTCATTACATAAGTTAGCAACAGAAGACAGCACATAAAACGAAGCAAAAAAATGGAAGAATTTTCTTTTAACTTTCTTTTTAATTAAAGTAATGTTCTAAGCCATTTTTTTATTATTTGATTTTTACTAAATAATTAAGTTTGTTCTGAGAATTCTTAAAACTTCATGCAGCTATTGATAATTTTGGATGTAAAAATTTGACTATTCCATAGATTTTCATTCTGAACTGATAGGAGCCAATGGCTACAAGAAAGTCACGCATATTGAGGCGTCAGCAAGGTAATCCGATTTACTTTGCTAAATCCTTTCTGGGCGTCCATTAATTACGTGAGCTCAAAATGGGGAGGGGGTCCCGACAAAATCTCACCAAATCTCATTTAAGGGGAAGAAGGGTCAATGAAAATCTCACGTCAGCCTATTTTTTTACTTTTACTAAATTTAATTAAATTAGTTATAGCGCACCTTTAGTATCATTTTTCTCCTTCTTTCACAGAAAAAAATGTATTTCCTTGAAGACATCAGTAACGCTTTAGGTATTTAGTGGTTTGAAGCAAAATACATGAACATATCAAATAAATTTAATTATTTAAAAACTGTAGGGGAAATCTCAGGTGGGGGTCCCACCACTTATTGCAAAATCTCACCAAGGGAGGGGGGGTACGAAGTTTATAAAAAACACCTCCCGTAATTAATGGACTGCCTGTTTGTACGTTTTAATGATGGCCGTTTTTAAAATTTTTTTTATTTATATATTTTATATTTTAATATTTTTTTGTCTGCTGCCTTTTATTATATATCTATATTTATTTTAGAGTTACTGTAGGCTTGTTAATTAATATTTTATAAAAGTTCATTTTAATCCGCTAATTGTTTTTTCTAGAAATTTAATGAATGCAACTGTAGAAAAATAAATTAACATAAACAGACCATTAACATTTTTTTTGTAATAATTTTTCATTTAGTGATTTTTTTTTTATGAAGTTCTGATCAGTAAACCTAAGGGGAAATTGACAGATTATGAAATAGATATTGGCGCCAAATGTCTAACCGTTTCAAGGGATGCTTGTCAGAACACTGGGTGTCAGTTGAACTGATAATTTGCCATTTGAATAAGCAGTGATTTTATAATAGCAATTCTGCGCGTGCGCGAGATGTAATTAGTTTGAAATGTAGGAAAGCTAAATGAATAAACCTAGATGAAACTCAAAAATATAAAGAATTTTTGATGGGCAATTAGCCGAATGCAATGTAATAACATGAAGGACACTGCCTAATCTGAAATATATATAGGAAAAAAATAGGCTTTTTAACTTTTTTTTATACTTATATACTATTGTGAACCATTTTTAATAATTGATTTATGATGTATTTGTTTTCAATTTCTGGTGTGTATTTTAAATCATTAACCTCTCCAAATGTAGTAAAATAGGCACTTACGTGAAAAAAAATATATATAATTCCTTTAAATTAACACTAGGTTAGGTGAATTGCGGTGGGATCCTCTCCTGGATGTTTCGTTTGAAAAACGTCGGGAAAAATCTAAAACGACATCTTATCAATAAATAAAATCACATCATCTTCTAATAAGTAAGTATACAATTTTTTTTTATAATTCTCTAAAGTTTAAACAAACAACGAGGTAGGGATAGTGATTAGTAAACCAATCACAGTGCTTCGCAACAGCTTCTGAGTCACCTTTACTTTAGAATAGACTTCGCCGGGTTGGTCTAGAAAATGCGCGCATGAGTCTGTTTACGACCCCATGCTATCTTACCCACCCCTATTTATATGGAATAATCGTTATTCTTAACTCAAAACTTGTTAATACACTGAATTCCTAATAATGATTTTTTAAAAAAACAACTAAAGTTGAGAAACTTGTGAAAAGATTTCAAATGGGGAGAAAAAAAAATGCCCTTGAGGGGATCGAACCCACGACCTTCGCCTTATTAGCACGACGCTCTAACCAACTGAGCTAAGGGCCACCTACGACTGAACTAACAGAAGCCGTTGCGAAGCATTGTGGGATATGTGTCCACAGACAGACAAACCGGGGATATAAGGCGTCTTTGAGAATCCTAAAAATCACTGACTATGTAAATATGTTTAAAAATATTCAGTTTTGTGTTTACATACTGTAAGAATGTTTATCTTATATTTAAAAAGTTTTTTATATGAATTACCATGTTTTTCATTGTTCGGGCTCTAGCGTCCCTCAAATACAGGGAATAATTGATGTTTTTTTAACTTTTTAAATCCTTAGGGTTTAAGAATAAAATAAGTAGTTGGAAGAACATAAAAACCTATTTTTCATAAAATTCCTTAAATTTTTGCTTTTTTTTTTGTTTGAGTCGTGGAAACGGCAAAAATTAAAAGCGTTCATTTCCATTGCAAGTATTTAATATCTATTGAAAACACTTTCCTATAGGTGGATTCTGAAATTGTGTTTATAGAGGGAGCCACCCGTCTGGAGGAGTCCGCAAATTCTGCCCATTAGGAAAACCTGTGTTAAAACACCAACTAATCAGTGTGATATGTTCTTATTCTGTAAATATGCTATCTATTTTTAATGATTCTTTTCAACAAAGCATTAGTTTTTCTAATTTTTTTTTTTTTGGTATGATAATGTTAATCAGATGGAAACAAGAATTCATTGAACACAATAAAATCTAAAGAATAATATTTTTTTTGTAATTATATTTCTTTTATTATTATAAATCTGAGGTTATATTTGTCTATAGGTTTTAATAAATATTTTAACAGTTCTGCGAACATATTTTAAAAAATCCTTTATATTCAAAAATGAAGGAAATTATTATTGTTATTCCAGATAATTTTTAATTAATTTATAAAGGGGAAGACCCATGGGCCATAGGCTTCCCACCACCCACTTCTAGCCTTGGGGGGATTACAAAAGTTACAGCAATTAATACCCTTATCAACAGCTACTTATAGCCGAAAAAACGAACCGATTCGGCCACGTACTCTACGAGTTATTTTAACATGGGGTCCTATGGGAAAAATGTTTTTTCTCCTAGCCTCCTAAGGAGGCAAAAGCCGGCTAGAATTAGATTATTGGGATTTATAGCCCTACCTAATAGCTATCGAATGACACCTATCCTAAGTGGAGGAAAGTGCGGAAAAAAAATATGAACAACAAACGAAGAAGGGTCAAACCGGAAGTGGCCATTTTGGGGCTTGGTTAT
>JAFIDM010012787.1:2241-17135 GCA_023159025.1 Thereuonema tuberculata
CCTCCGAAGTTTCCCTCAGGATAGCTGGCTCTCGAGAGACACAGTCTCATCCGGTAAAGCGAATGATTAGAGGCCTTGGGGCCGAAACGACCTCAACCTATTCTCAAACTTTCAATGGGTGAGAAGTCCGGCTTGCTCGACTGAAGCCCGGACGTCGGATGCGAGTGCCCAGTGGGCCACTTTTGGTAAGCAGAACTGGCGCTGTGGGATGAACCAAACGCCGGGTTACGGCGCCAAATGCGACGCTCATCAGACACCATGAAAGGTGTTGGTTGCTATAGACAGCAGGACGGTGGCCATGGAAGTCGGAATCCGCTAAGGAGTGTGTAACAACTCACCTGCCGAAGCAACTAGCCCTGAAAATGGATGGCGCTCAAGCGTCGAACCTATACCCGGCCGCCGGGGCAGAGCCCGTCCCGAACGGCCCCAGAAGCCCCGGCGAGTAGGAGGGTCGCGGCGGTGAGCGGAAAAGGGTCGGGCGCAGGCCCGCCTGGAGCCACCGCCGGTGCAGATCTTGGTGGTAGTAGCAAATACTCGAGTGAGAACCTTGAGGACTGATGTGGAGAAGGGTTCCATGTGAACAGCAGTTGAACATGGGTCAGTCGGCCCTAAGGAATAGGGAAATCCCGTTCCGAACGGGGGTTGTTTAGTAACAAATATAACAAAACCCCCGCTTCAACCGAAAGGGAATCGGGTTAATATTCCCGAACCCGGACACGGAGATCGGGCCCTCTGGGTCCAGTGCGGTGACGCAAACGCCCTCGGAGACGTCGGCGGGAGTCCCGGGAAGAGTTGTCTTTTCTTTGTAAGGAACGGAATCCCTGGAATCGGTTCGCCCGGAGATAGGGATGTGGTTTCCGTAAAGCACCGCGCCTCCTGCGGTGTCCGGACAGCTCTCGTCGGCCCTTGAAAATCCGAGGAAGGTAGTGCGATTTTCGTGCCGGGCCGTACCCATATCCGCAGCAGGTCTCCAAGGTGAACAGCCTCTAGTCGATAGATCAATGTAGGTAAGGGAAGTCGGCAAGTTAGATCCGTAACTTCGGGATAAGGATTGGCTCTGGGGGCTGAGCCGGTCGGGCTGTTGTGTGAAGCGGTTACGGATTGAGTACCTGGACTGGGCGTGTCCCGAGGCTTTCGCTCTGGCCCCGTCAAACGGGCCGGCGTTCGTCGGACGGACGAGCCCGGACCAGCGTCGGGTCCTTTCCGTGGATTGCCTCAGCTGCGCGACGGGTTCACTTTCGGCTTGGGCCAAAACCCTGCCGGCCCGATCGCTTCGTCCGGCACCCAACAGCCGACTCAGAACTGGCACGGACTAGGGGAATCCGACTGTCTAATTAAAACAGTTCCTGGCCAACAGGCTACCAAAACATCTCCCCTTACTCATAGCGGTTTCACGATGATGATTGACTATTCTCGGACACGGAAATGACGGTACAGAGCCCAAGAGGCTCGGTAACAAGGGAATTAGATGCCTCTCTCGGAAAGAGATTGCCCAGTTGTCATCTTATTTTCCCGCAGCCCGATAGGCTTTTGCATATGAGTGCGGCTAGTTCGGCACCCAGCCGAAGGCGTCACAGAGCGGATTTCTTACCTCGCGAACTATCTCGATGCCACTTCTATAATCATAAGACGGTTTGGCTCAACTGTCCTACCTGCCCGACCTTCGCCATTTGCACGTGGGAACATAAGTCGGGCGTTGTGCGGCCTTATTGTCCTGCAGGGAGGTGCCCAGCCTCCCTGGTTTTATCTGGAAGGGAAGTGCCCAGCTTCTCTAGTCAGGGAAGCACCCAGCTTTCCTGGCCACTCGTCTCTCCAAGTTCCGGCATGGTAAGTTTTCAGAGGCTCTCCCGATCCTCTATGGCCCCGCGCGGCCATCGCGAGGGAATCAGTGTTTCGTGTCTGTGCTTATATGTATGTCCGGTGAGTAGTTTTGTCGTCCATGGGTAATTCTAGCCCCCTTGTGAACAGTCCCGCCCTGCTGTCCCTCCTCCTCTCTCTGTGGGCCCTCTTCTTTGGGTTGGTGGCTTTCGTCCCCGTTTTTAGTAGAGCCTTAAGTTCTCAGCTGCTTAAACCCTTAGTTGGGTACAATGCGTGTAAAGACTGTGATAGGTAGGGAAACCAGAAATAGTCCATCTTGGATTCCCGGTATCACAATTTCACTTAGTCTGGTTTTTCTTTTATTTCTCATGTAATTGTTTGTACGTACGTCAAACTTTTGCTTTGCTTCTTTAGTTACATAAATTTGCATTTTTCAGTTGGAAACACAGAATTTTTTAAAATTTTATTTGGGAAAATCCCTAATTTGATTAAAAGAACAAAGGAAATAAACTAAAATAATTTTTGCATCCATCCAAAGGCGCGGGGTAACGAAATTTTCTTAAAATGGCAGATTTTCGAAAAACGTCGTTATTTACACCAATATGCATTTCTTCAATTGGAAACGGGTTTAATTTTTAATAATATTTTTGTTTAATTTGATTATGCTTTTCTAATTAGATTAAAAGAACAATGGAATTAAACAAAAATAATTTTTGACTCGAACCATCCGAAGGCCCGGGTAATGAAATTTTCTCCAAATTGACGATTTTCCTGAGCTGTCTTACTTAGCATCGATTTGCATTTCTTCAGTTGGAAACGTCATATGTTTGTTTAATTTGATTAGGCTTTTCTAATTTGATTAAAAGAACAATGAAATTAAACAATAATATATTTTGCCTCGGAACGACACGAAGGCGGAGTGTAATGAATTTTTCATAAAAATCGCCGATTTTAGAAAACCTTCTTTATTTACTCTATATTGTATTTTTTTCTGTTAGAAACGCCTAAATTTTGCTTAATTTGATTAGGCTTTTCTAATTTGATTAAAAGAACAGTGAAATGAAACAAAAATAGTTGTTTGCCTCCAAATGAACCAAAGCCGGCGGGAAATGAATTTTTCATAAAAATGGCCGATCTTAGAAAACAGTCTTTTTATACTCCAGTTTGAATATTGTAAACGCCACATTTTTGTTTAATTTTATCAATTTACCGATTTCTGTTCGTAAACTATGTAGACACGTTAAATTATTTTTCACTCAAAAATTATTATCTTAAGAGAAATGGAGACTTTTTAGAAACCGAAAATAAGATTCATTTCCACAATGGAAAAATACTCCTGAAGTACTGCTGTATGTTTGGGCTGATATTAACTGTACTGCTATTGTGCTAATACACTGTAATAAGAATTCGTATTTAATAGGTTATCCTATACAGTGAAGTCTCACTTATACGAAACATTCTATTATACGAAGAATTTCTCATTCCCCGGCGAAACCCCATAGCCTTATATATAATTCACTTACACGAAATATTCACTTATACGAATAATTTTTGGTTCCCCCTCATATTCGTATCAGTGAGACTTCACTGTATTTTTGTAATTTTCGGTAGACACTGATTTTCCCGTTAGCCATACAGAAAATTATAAGACTTAAAACAGGTTGTTTAAAAGTTTCCTCAATAAAAATAAACAGAATAAAGAAATAAATAAGAAACAAAATTCTTTTGCTTTGATTTTATCTCCTTGGGAACCCACTGGCGAGTGCGTGGGTGGAATCCCTAACTTGGTTTCGTGATCTGAGCTTTCAGCAAAGGGTTTGTGTGGCTGATGAGTCCATAAAGAGAACGAAATGGCAGTCTCACACTCTCAAACTGTTGAGACTGAGGCGAAATTCTTTTGTTTACCTTTAGTGCCTTCTTGGTTTGTTGTTTATTTTAGAACAGGCACTTTAAATTTTGATTGTAATTTATGTGGCTTGCCATTAGCCTTGCTTTCTTCAATTTCCTCTGTGCCTAACGGATTCGCAGACCAGGAATTGGAGCATTTTCTTTTGTTTTGCTTTTATTTTATTGGAAACCCACTTGCGTGATAGAAATCCCTAACTTGGTTTCGCGATGTGAGCTTTCAACAAAGGGTTTGTGCGGCTGATGAGTCCATAAAGAGGACGAAACGGCCGTCCCACACTCTCACTGTTGATAGCTCAGAGGCGAAATCTTTTGTTTACCTTTGGTGTCTTCTTGGTTTCTTGTTTAATTTAACAGGCACTTCAAATTTTTATTGTAGAATAAAAAATGTTACTCGTTATATACTTATGTAGATTATAAAAGCATTATATAATTCCAGTGCGCACTTGAAGGCTTTTTTTTCCTTCTTCTTAGAAGATCCTTTTCAATTGAAATCTCTTGAATATTTATATTCTTTCTCTTTTACTGTCACATTATTGGTCATTAAAATAAAAATTTTGAAAGCGTGTCAACGTTTACGACATGTCATCTGTTGATAAGGGTCACCTTGGGGTGAAAGAGTTTTTTTTTTTTTTTAATTTTTCCACGTGGCCAACGACTATGAACTTCGCTTTCAATTGAACTCAGAACTTGAGCAACAGACATCATCAGGTGAGCATGTTCTCGAATGATCAATTTGGTTAATTATTGTTTTAATTTTCTTCTTTTTCTATTAAAGCTGAAGAAATTATTTACTTAATTTAAAATTAACAAATGGCATTTATAAAATAATGGCTAATTAATGTATTCAAGCGATGTTTCAAAGAATTCTGAAATTTGAGCAAATTGTAATGGTAGATTTAAATCACTGGTTTTGAAACTCGGAACCTCGAAGAGGTCGAGTTTATTTATGTTTATTTTTGGTTGGTTGTCAGTTGTTTATATTTAGTGTAGGTTAGGAAAATCTGCATTATCAAAGGGGAGCGGCTTAAAAAGCTTGGAAACCAGTAAATTTATAAAAAAATTCAAGCTACAAACACTATTTCATTAGGTGAAAGTTTTTCTTAAGGATACTTGAAAGTTGGTAAACTAACTATAATTTATTTAAATTTATTAACGTTTTTAGACTAAGACAGTTAGATCATACAATGGTGGTTGTCTTTTCAAATACTTTATATAACTTTTGTGTAGCTCTTTCTGAAAATATCTGTAAGTCTAAAAGGATAAAAATAACGAAGATTGAGAAACAACTGATTTCTTTTGAGTTTTGTAAGTTATTGTTCTGCTTATTATTCTTCTATTGCAACTTTTACAGTAAAACTGCTGGTTATTTAAAATTAAATTTCTCTTGTATTATAATATTTATTCACTTGCAAACCTTTTGCCTTCTTTATGCAATTAAAACTGTTTATAAGAAGTGTCTCTGTAATCAGTCTTGTTTCTATATCTTTTATTTGAATGAATATTCAATAGAAAGTTTTAAAAAAAGCATTAATAAATAAAGCGAAATTCACGAGAAATTATTACGAATTGTTAAAGTCGAAAGAAAAAAGTTTGTTTCAAAGTGAAATTGTTATAAATTGTTTAAAACAAAGTAGGCATGAAAATGTCTGTAAATTGTTTTAAAATAAAGTCGCATGGAAATACAGTAAAACCTCGTTAAGTCGTCACTCAAGAGATCAAACATTTTCGACGACTTATGCGGAGTGAAAAAAAACCCAAAAAAAAACACTGAAATACAGTATTTTGATAAATTGTTCGATGAAAAAAAGATTTTCAGAAATCAATACATGCAAATGAATGAGTAGAAAATAAAAAAAAGACACTTTTTATAGTTACCACATTTTAATCGTTTTAAAAGAAAGGCAATATCTGTCTTTGAAACGTTCCAGCCAACCATTGCTGCCGCCGAAATCTTTAATGTTCAACTCCTTAGCAATTTCCATGGCTTTTTCTTTAAGAATCACGGCAGAAATCGGCACATTTTCCGATCTGACATGTTTTAGCCATCGAACTAAAACCTCCTCTATTTCGTCAAACTTCGATCTCCTCATTCTCTTTCTTTTGTCTTTGCAGTCCGCTTCTTCAATTACTTGTTTCGATGAAAGAATATCGTTTAATGTAGTTCTGGGAATACGGTGTTCTTTGGCAAAAGCTGTTTTCGAAATATTGATTTTCCAAAAAGTGCAGTTAAGTCTTTTTTTTTCTTTACAAGATAATGAGGTAAGTTTTCGTTTCCCTGGCATGTTAAAAACATGATCGAACCACGAAATTGCAAGAGAAAAAATAGCCCTTATAGCGGGGCTTACTCCCTATAAAATGAAGTCACACTCAGAAGCGGTCAAGAAAAACGTCTACACGAGAAGTGTAGAAGTGTAGTTGCTCACCAACAAAGTCTGGACCTTTTCCATAATCGTTGTTTGCGTAGACTTACCAAAATCAAATACTCTGAAAAAATTTCTTATGCTGAAATTCGCCGTAGATGTGATTTCAATGAAAATATATCTACCATTGTTGAACTCAGACGATGGCATTGGCTGGGCCATACTTTGAGAATGCCAGCATGTCGTATCGCAAAAATCTCCGTGCTTGCAGAGCCGGGTCCGGCCTGGAAGCGGCCAAAAGGAGGTGTTCGTCTAACAACTCTACGTCACTTCAAGCGAAAGGCCGAAAATTTAATCATGCGCTCATTCAACCTTAGCCGTAACACATTCAATTGCGAGTGGCTGCATCACCTGACAACCCTTGCCCACGACCGAAGACAATGGCGTCGGATTTCCATGGAAGTCGCCTATACCCACGATGGGTGATGAGGCGTCAAGACAAGACAAGACATGAAGTGTAGAAGTGCAGCTAGAAGTGTGCTTTGAATGATTAGCAGCGAGATTCCAAGAACCCAAATCCCCCGAAGGGGTAGGAAAAGATTGAAGTAACAGGCATAGTCAAAAATTCCCCGTAAAGGCTTGGCTTTCTTAAAGTGAAGGTGCGGGGCTGAAAAGACAACACGATGGCATGCAAAATGGAGAAGAAAAATGCTTTTGGCCATTTTTGAGAGTGACGAGTTATTCGGAGTAGAATTAAATTTGGTGACGGGTAAAGGAGGGTTATTTTACATTATTGTATATGAGACCTTGTCGGAGCCAAAGGAAAACGACGACTTAAACGGATTGACGACTTATCCGGATGACGACTTAACGAGGTTTTACTGTATTTGTATTTATTAAAAATTTGAATCTATGTATTATTAATTTTCAAAAAGAAGCCTTAAGAAGTCAAGAAATTCTTTGGAAATGTAGCATATAATGAATAAAAAAGTTGAGGTAGCGTAAAGAACAGGTACGAAGATAAATTCAAACATTATTTCAAGCTATTTGTTATTGCTTAAACAGTAATTGATTTGTCTTGTAACTACTCCACTGGCACATTCATTTCCAAAAGTTAAGCACGGAGCGTTAAAATGCGAAAAAAGGACAAGTACTGCTTTGATTGACATGAAATGCTGCAAGTAAGTAGCACTATGTTTATTCATGAAACAAAACAAAGAATTACATACAGAGATAAACAAAATATCTGGGGGCACGGCAGTGCCCCCGCCAAGACGAGCCGAAGGCAGGAAGGGCACTACGTACCTTTTCTGGAAGTGTTTCGTCGTATTTTCGAACCCTTATAGCTTCAGCCTGGATAATACTAGAGAGCTCAAATTTTCAGGATAAGATGCAGTTAGCAGACTAATGAAATACGCTAAGTTTCATTTATTTAGCTTTTATACTTTGGATTTTATTAATACCTAAAATACGTCGATTCCGTCACTCACTCACTCACTGACTGACTCATGATCATCAAAACCTCTAGGGTACTTCCTGACGTCCTAGAAAGCTGAAATTTGGTATGCAGGTTAGGATTAGCACGCAAACAACAAAAAAATTAAGAAATCCGTAACTTTCACCCTCCAACCCCTCAAAGAGGGGGGGGGGTCTGGTTATATATTATTGAACCCTCATAGCTTCGGCCTGGATAATACTAGAGAGCTCAAATTTTCAGGATAAGATGCAGTTACCATACTAATGAAATACGCTAAGTTTCATTTATCTAGCTTTTATACTTTGGATTTTATTAAGATCTGAAATACGTCGTACCCTCAATGCTTCGGCCTAAATAATACTGTGTAATAATGTGATTTCTTACAAAAGTGCAAACAGTTTGTATATACAAGTTGACCAATAGAAAAACAGAAAAGTAGGGTATTGAAAAAAAAATCCATTTTCTAAATAATCTTAAACTAAATTTAGTTGTAATAGATAATCCCACCCAAAATATTTCATGTAAAATAAGTTGCCAAGACTCATATGCTCATAACGCTCTCACTGTTAAAAAGTTATCAGATCTCATCCTACAAAAAGAAATGAAATCCCACCCAAAACATTTCATGTAAAATAAGTTGCCAAGACTTACACGCTCATAATGCTTCCACTGGTAAAAAGATATGAGATCTCATGTAAAGCCAAGCCCCTAACTCTACAAGGCCTAACTCTACAAGCCCTAACTCTAAAAACCCTATATCTTGGTCAAAAAGTATGGCTTGGCCGTTAAATGGAACTATTTCATCCCACCCAAAACATTTCATGTAAAATACGTTGCTAAGATGCTCATAATGCTTTCACTGTTAAAAAGTTATCAGATCTCATGTAGAGCCAAGCCCCTCATTCTACATGCCTAACTCTAAAAACCCTAATATCTTGGTCAAAAAGTATACCTTGGCATACTCCATATCCTTTACATAACTCCATGGGATTGTCTGTGCGACAGCCACGAAACGGCCAAGCCATACTTTTTGACCAAGATTTAGGGTTTTTAGAGTTAGGGCTTGTAGAGCTAGGGGCTTGGCTTTACATGAGATCTCATATCTTTTTACCAGTGAAAGATTATGAGCGTGTAAGTCTTGGCAACTTATTTTACATGAAATGTTTTGGGTGGGATTGAATTTTCTTAAATTATAAGATGACGTCAGATTTGCGTCATTAACAAAATTATGTTTAAACTCAAAACAAACAATAAAAACCGACATTAATAGGGTATGTGAGCACCCCTCACTTGCATACAAAGTTTACAGCGTGTGATCATGCTTGTTACGAGGTGATCAACCACCGCAGAGTCCAGTAATCGCCATTCCTCCTGTAGGGCAGTTTCTAAAGCTCTGAGAGTGATTTGTGGTGGGAAACGTTGACATACAGCACGGCCGAGGGCATACCAAAGATTTTGAGTTGGATTAAGGTCTGGCGAGTAAGCCGGCCACTCCATACGCGCAATCCCCTCACTCTCCAGAAAGTCGTCAACGATGGCAGCTCTATGGGGATGCGCATTATCGTCCATTAAAACGAAAAAAGGACCAACTGCTGCAGCGTGCAGTATCACAATGGGGTCTAGGACTTAATCTCGATACCGTACATCCGTCACAGAACCTCGCCTATAGATGTGCAGGTCGGTGCGATATCCCAATGAAATCCCTGCCCAGACCATGATGCTTCTACCGCGGAATGCGTGATGTTTGGTGACGTTCTGGGTCCGATTGCTTGTGCCTTGTTCCCTCCAGACCCTTACACACTTATCATCGGGTTGTTAGGTAAATGTTGTCTCGTTTGTGAACATAACGTTACCCCAACTAGACATAGTCCAATTCACATGCTGGCGGCACCACTGTAATCGTGCCCCTCTGGATTGTACGGATAAAGGAACACAAACTCGTATTACCCGGGCATACAGACCATTCATGTGTAGCCTTCGACAAACAGTAGTGGCAGATATCGTCCTACCAATGGCCGCTGCAACCATAGATGTCACACGTGTGGAGGTCGATCTTCTATTCGGCTTGGCTACAAAAGCATATATCAATCTTCCGCGGGAGTCGTAACCTTTGGACACCGGCTACAGGTCTTCGGACAACTGTTTGGCTGGTTTGGAATTGTTTCCGTAATCGTGAAATGACGGAATGATGAACGCCGAAGAAACGAGCAACATCTGTTATAGACTGTCCTGCTTCAATGCGTCCGACAGCCCACCAGCGCTCAGAATCTTCCATTCGTCTTCTGGAAGCCATAGAAACAAGTCTAGCTTGAAAAGAAATCGTACGAATGTTCTAAACACCTTTCATCAACACTTACATGCAACTCCTGTAACCCTTCACAATGCCGGCTTCTTATTCGACTGCCTGTTTTGCAAATTTCTCGACGCGAAAACGTGATTGGTTGTTACCAATTCAATTGGCATACTTCCTTCTATCTTTGCAGCAAATTTCAACTTCTTTAATTCAGATCTCTTACGGAAATTAACATTTTTCCTCTTCGTGCTTAACTTTTGGAAGTGAGTGTATATAAATACACAAAAACAACAACAAATGAGTAAAAGCTCATAATTTAATATTTATTTAAAATAATATTTATTTATATTTTTATAATTGATATATTCTTTAGAGTTTGTTTCATTTACAGCTCTATAATAAGATTTATCTGGATAATTATAAAAAAACAAAAACAAAAAATTAATTAATTAATTAAAATATCATTTTGTCATGAAAAGGAAATTTAACGTGCAGAAAATGAATAAGAATTAGAAATCAAATACTGCACATAAATAAATATTCACGCCTTTGAGTTTATCATCAGAAGGAATCGGAACGGCCCTATTTAGGGATTCATAAGCCCGTTCCACCCTGCTCGACGATGATAAACCAAGAATAGCGTGAAAAATAAACTTTTCGCTCCCAAAAGTGACTTCCGAACAAAATAAATAACAATAAAAAATAGGGCTAGAGTGCACTTACAATACTTCTTCTTAAAGAATATTCTCAAAGTCTTCTCAAAGTCCCGAAAATTAAAATAAAAATTATTAACATAAATTACAAATTATATTTACAAATGGTTATCAGATTTCAAATTAGTATTTACAACAAAAAAATAATTGAGTGCCTATTTGTTGGGTAATGTACAGCCATAGTTGGGTAGTGTATGGCCATATTGAGGGGGAAAAAAGTTTGTGTTTTTTGTTTGTAATCAATGACTTGTGGAATGTTTACTGGCAAAATGACTGCTGTGTGTGTGTCTGCATGTAGATGGATTAACTATTTACACAAAGTAAGTTCATTAAATATGCGGATCAAAAGTTCACTTAATACCCAGGTCACAAGTTCTCTAAATATCCGGGTTGGAGAGAATTCTGCCACATCGGAGTTCTTTTCCTACAATCGGCGGGTTGTCTGTTATGGGTTGTTGTTGAGGCGTTGGGTCGTCATTGAGAAACGACTTCATTCTCACAATGTGGGTTATCTGGGATGGTCCTTTGGTTGTGCATCGGTCTGTAGCTCTGCATTCGTACGTCAGTAGCGGAGAATTTCACATGGGCCATGCCAAGAGAATAACAGCTTCTCGGATAGGCCTACTTTGCGTGTAGGCCTATGTATCCGTACTAACTGACCGGCTTTGTACGTGATTGGGCGGAGTTTTGGGTCGTAGGTGCGTCTGTTGGTTAGTTGGGCTTCGGTCAGATTATTCGAGTCAGTTTATGGGCCTCGTCCAATGTAGTTCGAAGGATCGCTGGAAAATCCTGAGTCGGCTCAAGTGAGGATTGTATCAGTGTGTCGACTGTAGTTCTAGGATTTCGTCCGTGGACTAATGGTTGCTACTGTCGGGTTGAGGCTCTCTGTTTATCCGTTCGTCTGGGGGTGGTGATGTGCGACACAATCGGAGGGTCCCTTCTTTTTGGCCGACAGAAACTGTAAATGAACCATACCTTGTCCTCAGCTCCTCTCTTTTATAATTTCTATTGTTAAATATCTTCCACATTACACAAAATAAATGTTAAAAATTTCTACATTTATTCCATAAAGCACATTTTTGCTTTAAGGAATAAATGTAGAAATTTTTAACATTTATTTTGTGTGTTGTGGAAGATATTTAACAATAACGAGAGAAACTGTGTTTCTCTATCCGATAACAGGATCTGCAGAGTTCCGTGCTTCAAGACAATCTCTTCGCTGAAGAACTTCGCTACTTCCGCTACTGTAACATTTGGCAGTGCTTTGGTTATCGCAAATTTTATGAGGTGATTCATTTGTTGCGATGATCCATTGTTACCGGATGAGGACGTGGGGAAACGGTCCAGGAGGTCGATGCCTATTCGGTAGAATGGTGACTCAGGGATGTGTAACGGCTCTAAATTCCATGGCGGCAACTGGGTTGGGCTCTTGCGGCGTTGGCATTGTAGGCAAGTTGTCACGAAGCAAGTTGTCGCACCGATTTCATGTGACCGGGCCAGAAGTAGCGCTGTCGGACTCGGCCTATGTTTTGGCTGTTCCTAGATGGGCTGCAGTAGGATCATTGTGGAAGCTTTCCGTCACTTCTTTACACGGATTTCAGCACATTGGCGGCTTTGATGCATCCTAGCACGGTGGTAAGCCTCGTTAGATGTTCTTCGAAATACGTGGAGTAAATAAGAATGACATCGAGGTAGCAAAGACAGATTGTCCACTTGAGGCCTTGCAGGGTGTTATCGATAAGGCGCTCGAAGTTTGTGGGGGGTGTTGCACAATCCGAATAGCAACACTTTGAATTGAAAGAGACCGTCTGCTGTATTGAAAGCCGTCTTCTCTCTTTCCTTCGGATCAGCCTATACCTGCATATAGCCGATGCATAGGTCAACACTGGAGAAGTAATCGGCGTTGCGGACTGAATCCAGAGTGTCGTCGATGCGGGGTAACGGGTATACGTCCTTCTTCGTGACGCTGTTGAGTCTTCAGTAATCAACGGAAAATCTCCAGATGCCGTCCTTTTTTCTGATAAGCACCATAGGTGAACTCCACGGGCTTGTTTTAGCATTTTCGTGACTTCATCCTGGATGATGGTCATCCTTGAATGAGACACGGTAGGGCTTCTGCTTGTTTGGTGGGTGGGTCCCTGTGCCGATTTTGTGTTTCCTCCGGGAGTGAAGGGCTGTGGCGGGATTCGGTAGCTCGAAGGGCGAACAATTGGTCGGCATCACAGCTGGGTAGCTGATCGTCAATAATGCGTCTCAGTTCGGTTGGGCTTATAATCGGTTGGTCAGGTGTCAAAGTCTTTGCTGCGATGGTTCATCCGTTGAAACGGCAGTGATGACTTCAGCCTCTATCAGCTGGAACTATGCAAACTTCTTTTTGGCAGGAACAACCGACGACTACGCGGATCCACTCGTTATCCAAATGATGGTTCTGTTGTTTTGGAGCTCTTAAGGGTGGCGAGGATCAGGAGGTTCATGCTGAGGGGCTGTCTCAACGGCTCCGCCTTCTGAGCTCCTAACTATTGGGTTATATATTCACATTATATAGTTTTTGTGCTCGACTGGCTGCGTAATTATTCATAGCGTATGTATCACGTGCATCAGCTAGCAGCGACCAACTAGCTCCTAAGTTGAATACGTTTAACTTTTCTCGTTAATTGTTCATTCACTCAGCGAGCCGGCGACTAAAGATTTCTTCGTTAGACTGGCGACTTAAACAGCGAGTTCTCTTTTTTAGTTGAATCGCTGCTGAACACTCACCAAGCATGACTTAGACTTAAATTTCATTTGAATAGCAGTCAATATTTTAAATAAACTACAGTATAAATTTCATGAATAAATTTACAATTGACCGCTTTCATCCGCCATTATCATAATCTATATTAATAAAATCTTTTATTTCTCTGTCTGTCTGTCTGTCCGGCACAATTTCCGATCAGAACTTCTTATGCGATATCTATCAATAAAGCTCAAGGACAAACTCTACATAAGTTGCCATCTATTTGGAGAACGATGTCTTCACTCACGCACAATTGTATGTCTAGAGTCACAAGTCTTCAGAATTTGGTTATCTTCACTCGAAAGAACAGTCACAATCAATTCATCACCAAGAATATCGTATACAAGCTATGATCTTCATATATCATCTATATCAACCAATATCCATCTCAACATAACTCTTCTTCAAACATCTATATCGATCAATGCGTACATGGCCTGTACTAACAAAATATTTATTTCCATCCTATCATCAGCAGTTATATTTGCTGCAGTAATTCGTTCTAAAACAAACTCTCAGATCGAAAAAAGTATCCCCTTTTGAAAAAGAGTGAATTGGACAATAAAACTCTGCAGGTTACTCATCTCTTTACAGTTTTCCTTATTGTAATTATCTTCTTAATTTTTGATGTAGAAATTATTCTCCTTCTTCCATTACATATCCTTTTTTTCCATTTCTGAATCAATTTGAGCCTTTTTTTTTAATTCATCTGTTTTCCTTTTTATTCTCATATAAGGTCTTTATCGCGAATGAATAAAAGAGCTTTACAATGAAAATCTTTTTAATAATAGCTCCAGGATGCTATTAAAAAATAATGAAAAATTTACAATCTTACTTATAATAAATTAAGAAAAATTGGTATTTTACTCCAAGCATCATAAAATAAACTCAAACTTTAAAAGTAAAGCATTTAGAGATATGCAAAAATAATGATAAGTACTCACGAAGTTTTACCCCTTAAATCTGTAAAACACCTTATCATAAATAGTTAAAGGCCGTTCCGCCATGATCGAGCGGTCTAGACGGCTGTATGCCGTGTGGTCAATGTGTCGGAACCTGGGTTCGAATCCCGGCATGGGCATGGCTGTTTCTTTCTTCTTCTGTGTTTCGTCCTGTGTTTTTTCCTGGGACTTATAATCTCAGGGTTATTTCTGTGAATCTCGTCCCCCGTTGTTCAAATTTCCTAGCCTCATCATGACTTTGTCAGGTCGGACTAGCTCGGGGTCCAAAGTTGACCGTTGTCGATTAAAGAAGAAACAGTTGAAGGAAAAGAAAATATCATCTATATGCAGTACTAAAGAAAGATAAAAAAAATTAAAATTCTCAAAAAGTTATTCTTAAAAATTCTTCTTATCAAAAGACAAATTTCATCCAAAGAAATTCATTCTAAGAACAGGAGCTATATTTCTCACTCGTAATAAAAAAATAGAAGACAAATTAGTAAAAAACAGTCATTAAATCCTTTCTCACAATTAATCTTCATAATAACATCCGATAAACAACGTATTCCAGATAAGTATAATCCATATGCTATCATTGTAATCAGAGT
>JAFIDM010012788.1:0-17134 GCA_023159025.1 Thereuonema tuberculata
ATATTGCTGTTGTAACCAAGCGGAACCAAAGATCGACCTCCACACGCGACATGTATGGTTGTAGCGGCCATTAGTAAGACTATATCTGCCACTAGTTCGTCGACGGATACACATGAATGGTCTGTACGCCCGGGTACCACGAGTTTGTGTTCCTTTATCCGTCCAATCCAGAGGGTTCCGCCAACATGTGAATTGGACTATGTCTGATTGGGGTAACGTTATGTTCACAGATGAGTCCAGATTTGCCCTACAAACCCGATGATAAGCGTGT
This sequence comes from Thereuonema tuberculata, assembly GCA_023159025.1. NCBI lineage: Eukaryota > Metazoa > Arthropoda > Chilopoda > Scutigeromorpha > Scutigeridae > Thereuonema > Thereuonema tuberculata. The sequence goes on from JAFIDM010012788.1 coordinate 272, forward strand.
AAGGGTCTGAGGAGAACAAGGCCCACGCAATCGGCTCCAGAACATCACTGAACATCACGCATTCCGCGGTGGAAGCATCATGGTCTGGGCAGGGATTTCATAGGGATATCGCACCGACCTGCACATCTACAGGCGAGGTTCTGTGACGGCTGTACAGTATCGAGATGAAGTCCTAACCCCCATTGTGAAACTGTACGCTGCAGCAGTTGGTCCTTCTTTCGTTTTAATGGACGATAATGCGCGTCCCCATAGAGCTGCCATCGTTGACGACTTTCTGGAGAGTGAGGGGATTGCGCGCATGGAGTGGCCAGCTTACTCGCCGGATCTTAATCCAATTGAAAATCTTTGGGATGTCCTTAACCTTGCTGTATGTTGACGTTTCGCACCTCCAGCCACTCTCCGAGCTTTAGAAAAGGCCCTACGGGAGGAATGGCGATTACTGGGCTCTGCGGTGGTTGATCATCTCGTAACAAGCACGATCACACGCTGTAAACTTTGTATGCAGATGAGGGGTGCTCACATACCCTACTAATGTCGGTTTTTGTTGTTTGTTTTGAATTTAAACATCATTTTGTTAATGACGCAAATCTGATGTCATCTTATAATTTATGAAAATTCAATATTTTGTTTATCTCTGTATGTAATTCTTTGTTTTGTTTCATGAATAAATATAGAGCTACTTACTTGCAGCATTTCATGTCAATCAAAGCAGTACTTGTCCATTTTTTTGCATTTTACAGCTCCGTGCTTAACTTTTGGAAGTGAGTGTACATTTCGTTGATATGTACAATAAAGAAGAAATATATATATATACGAGGGCTATTCAAATGAAAACGATAAATATTTTATTACACCTTGCTTATTACAGGTAGCAAAATGAACACTGCGTTATTTCTCAACTTAGTCACCATTCCTATCAATGCGCTTGGCCCACCTTTTTGGCAAGGCTTGTATCCTACCAATAACTTTTGAATAGGTCCACAGCCAGTCATCCACCGAGTTCCTCCTTCATAGCTCCAAAAATATGGTAATCGGAGGGTACTAAGTCAGGAGAGTAACGGGGATGGAGAAAACGCTGTATGCGGAGGGATTTGATGGTTGACACTGTTTGATGTGTATCGTGCTGAAGGAGAATATCGGCGAAAAGGATTCCTCGGTGTTTCGTGCGAATCGCAGGTTTCAGCACATCAGTTCCTGTACGTGTTCCCGGTCACGGTCGTGCCTTTATCCATATAATGTTCCACAAATTGTCCACGGTGGTCCCAGAAAAGTATAAGCGTAACGATATGCACTGACGGCTGTAACCGGAATTTCTTCTCCTTCGGAGATGAGTGGCGCCATTCCATGCTTTCCTCTTTGTCAACGGTTGGTGATGCTGTACCCAAGACTCGTCGCCGGTAACTATTTGCTTTAGAAGTCGGTCACCAAGAGTCTCCATACAGCTCCACACAGTCATCCACTTGTCGACTTTCCTATCTGGTTGAGTTGGCGAGGGACCATCTCGCAGTCACTTTCCTGTAGCGAAGTTTGTCTTACAAGATTTGGTGGGCAAGACAAAAAAATCCCTCAGACATCAAAACCCAATACCTTCAGACACCAAAAATCGTACCACAGCATGCTGTTACTGTTTGTTCTACTGCTCTAAGGTTACTGCTCTAAGGTTAGTCAGTTTCAAAGTGCCACTAACGCCATCCAGAGGAGTTTGCAGCGTCAAAACCAACTATACGACGGCAGCGGTACTGACTGAATGCATGTGACGTCGCATCGCCCTGCGTACATTCCCCGATTTTTAATAACACTTACCATTTTCATTTGAATCGCCCTCCTATAAGATGTCAACTATGCAGGTTAGTTCATCAGTGCGATTGAGATAATCGTACTCAAAGTATTTATTCAGAAAGCTAGAATGTTTTGTATTAGGTTTAAGCTTTCAAAAACAAAATCCTTTTGAGTTTATAGATAATTTTGGGCTTAAAGATAAGGACCAAACTGCCAACACAAAAACTTAAAAATCTGAAATCTCATTTAAAGTAATATTAGTTACTGTTGGCTTGTCGTTGATAGGGAAATGAATTGGACCCTTAGCTGCAGAATTCCAAGCCAATAGCATACAATTTCTAATAAAATAGCAGGTTATCAAGTTATTAAACTTATTTTATGATATATCTGTAATAAAAGATTGGCAACCTCTTATGCTACCTGTCAACCAAACAACAGAATACCATAGGAAGACTGTAAGATTTGATTCCCTGTTTGCGATACCCGATATACTTACTGATTGTTTGTTTAAAGAACTCCTTGTCCATCTTTTTCTACTACAATTCAAGAGCTGATGTGACAACTTCAAAATTTTCATAGTTCGAATTAATTTAGGTTACTCATGTTTAAGTATTGTTATTTATTATTATGAATTAATTAACCGATATAAGTTTTATTTTAAACCCATAGGTTGATTATTAATTATTCGCATAATTATCTCTATTTGTGTCTACTTCTTTTCAGTTTTGATGATTTTCATGTTCAAAATTCTTTGATCGAATTACTGAAGTAATCTTAATAATCTCTAGTAAAATAATTGCACAGAAGATTTGCCAATGTTTTAGTATTTAGATGTAAATGTATGTTAGGACAGAAAAAGATTTATTTTTGATTGAACACGATATTACTCATATTGATGTATTTCAATAGGATTACAAAGATGGCACGAATCTCATATATGAGGATAAAAGTAAACAATAAAATTTTGAATTTGGGATCAGTGTGAAACTGAAATGTGTCCAAATAGCTTTTGCAGGTTGTTATTAAACTGGTGACCGTCATTCACATTGAGTAAAACATACAGGATTGTAATTTTCATGTTTTGAACAATAACCAGGCACACTCTTATTCAGCAAATCAAGATTCAATTGTATTTTTATTGTTTAATGCGTTTAACAACAACATTTTAATTTACATTAACCTCTAAACATAAATTCACATACTGTAAGATTAAATACTATTAACATTTTTTAGTAAAGCTTCCATACAACTTTTTCTCATATTTAAATTTTTCATTTATTGAATGACTTATAATAAAAGGAAATTTATTTTTCAAAGTTCCTGAAATTTCTAATGTGTTTCTTTATTGTGACATTTTTCTTTTTTGAATGAAGGATAATATTACAGCAGAGTTTTTGAAAAACTAATCCATGAGAGTTAATATCCTGTGAATGAAATATTTTGTTTTTTTGTATTGAACTAGCAGAAAAGTAATTATTTTATTTGCTTACTCGATTCCATTCCAACCTCTTCTACCACTTCTAATACCCTCTTTGCTCTTTCCATGGATCTGGAATCAAAGGATGAAAGTCAATCATGAAATAACGATTTGTGGCGGGATCCTTTTCAATCAATCCAGCTAATGCCAATCGTTTCAAAGCCTTCCTCATGATAGCTTTCATTGTATATGCCTTCATTGGAAATCTCTCTAAGCTTTTAACAAAGGCATACATTTGCAGGAAAGTAGCTCCTTCTCCTTCATTCAAAGATTCGATAGCTACAGATAATATTTCAACCATATCTTGGATTATGGCTTCCATTGCGACATTTCATCCTCAGCAGCGTAATAATTCTGGAGAAACGTTCTTTCTTTATAGAGTGGAAGTATCTATAATGAAAATCAATTGCGCAATATTTTATTCAGTTCAGTAATATATTCAAATAAAATAGCAAAATTGTTATTTTTTTATAAAAAAGTTTCTTCTTATACCTCAGCGAATATTAAGTACAGTATACTCCCGATTATCCGCGGACCTCTCCGGTTTCCATTTTTTTTACTGTACAACAAATTACGGAATTAACAAAAAAATTTAAAACTAGAATAAGGTAAACAATACAAGAGGCAGATTTAGCAACGTCCAAGTAGGGGGTTTTTGTGTTTCGACACGAAAAAACAAAGACAATTAACCGAGTTTTTTTTTTTGTTAAAAAGTAAGAAATTAAAGTAAATTAAAATAAAGTAATTGTTTGTAATGTATGTACTGCCCCTTTAATGTAAATAAAACATATTAAAAGCATTTTTGTGTTGATTTTCGTCGTTTTTCGGATTATCCGCGGATTCGCTTATCCGCGATTGCCGCCTCACCGAACTCCGCGGATAATCGGGAGTCTACAGTACATTCATTACCAAAAAAAAAATAAAAAAAATAGCGCACTCAGAATTAATGATCCGGAAAGACGAAATTATGTAAAATACTGTCACAGATAGTTGCCCTCTGAGAACTGCGACTACGGGTATTGGTATCGCTACTGGCAGAGTTTGAGAACGGTCTTATCATTGGGCTACGGAAGGCAAACTAGTAGTTCCATCGAATTGGCCGCCACTTGGACCTTCCAACTGTACTGTGCTAGGGAACACACACGCCCAGGAAAGGCACTAGGAGATCTAAAAAGAAGAGACGATCGTTCGATTTGGTCATCGAACTGATCAAAGGGTGTCCATCTTATAGAGATATGTATTAGCATCACAGAAAAACCCTTGTGTCTACCCGCACTATAGCGAGGCGAATTGCATTCTCGGAGTCCCTTACTCTGTCTGCTAGTAATACAGCACCATCGGTGGCTTCATTTGCTGTAGTATAATGAGCACGGATGACTGACAACGAATCGTCTTCTTATAACGAATCCAGATTTTTCTGGACACTGACACCACCATATTCGAATATGAAAAATCAGTGGGTAGACCGAAAATCCGGACTTCATTGTTTAACGAAACACTGATTGCGTCTTTGTGTGAGGAGGCGTCTCCAACGATTCTCGATCTCTGCTGGTAGTGATTAGACGAAAATTGACGGTTCAGCAATACATATACTTCCCTTCATGGAGGGAAGTCCCTTTTCCTACAACTCTCTTTTCCTCGACCACCTACGGTTTTCCTGGACTGTCTTCGTGCTGTCGACACCCTTGCTTGGGCAGCCAGGTCTCCAGACCTGTCGCTCATTGAACATGTGTGAGACCATCAAAGGGTATGAGCGATCTAGAGCGGCAGTTATGAGAGGATCTTCCTCATTAGACATCTCTAAGACTCCATACCAACTTAGGGACACAGTACTAAAGGACCTATTGATGTTTACAATGCCCCTTTACTGTGTTATTGTAATCAGTTATTTGCATATCATTTTCATTTGTCTTTAATGTTATGATGGATAAAGCAAGAAGATTCGATGGTAATATATCCGTCTGTCACATCTCTGCAACAAGAACTTACCAGAAGTCTAGAAAACTAGCGATAGTTCTTTCGACATGATGTTGGTAATATGATTGATTGGTGTTTAATGGTGCAAAAGCAGCTGCGGCTAAGCTGCTTGGTAATATGAATCCTAGTGATTTAGAATAAGAGTAATTTCTATCGGTATAAGTACAATTTTACTCAATTTGATATTTTAATTACAAAACTTCAAGACTATTTGAATCTCCTAAGATCATAGATGTAAGGGGGCGTCCATTAATTACCTAAGCTCAAAATAGGGGGAGGGTCTGGCAAAAATCACTAAATCTCATCAATGAAAATCTCGTCAACTCTTTGAGAGAATATACATATTATAACAGATTATTACATTTTGTAATATTGTCTATGCCCGGGATTCTCCGATTTGAAACAAGCCTCGCGCAAGTGTCAGATTTCATTCGGCAAAATCTCGCCATATCGCGTGTGAAGCTGCAGAAACAGGTCGGCTCTGCAAACCCGCCAGCACCGTGGTCGGGGTTCGAACAACGCGTGTGGTCACCCGTCGTTTGCTGTGTGCCGTGGACGATAGGCTGGAGTGGCTGCACGAGGGGGATGTAGATACGTGTAATGACTGTCTTCCTATACTACCAAAAGACATGGAAAAAACATACTACCAATCATTACAATAGAGAAAGCACATGAATGCCCATGGAATGAGTGAAGAATTAGGGAAGGTGGTGTCGAAGCCTATTTTTTTACTTTTACTAAATTTAATTAAATTTGATACAGTGCTCCTTAAACATCGTATCATTTTTCTACTCTTCTTTCACAGAAAAAAATGTATTTCATAGACGACATCAGTAATGCTGTAGATATTTAGTGGTTTGAAGCAAAATATACACTCATTACCAAAAAAAAACGACACACCTAGAAGGAGTTGTCCGATTGTAATGGAATTTCGTACGCAAAGACATTGGGACCGCCCATGCAAATGATTAAACTTTGGTGTCCAATGAATGAATAGCGAGACCTACAGCGCATCGGAACTGCGCACTCAGCAGGTGTATATAAGAAGCGATTCTCAATCTGATGGTCAAAATTTCTGTTGCAGTGCGAGTTAAGATACCTTTCAACGACTGAAAAAATGCCTCGCCGCAGGATTCGAGCTCATTACGTGCAACTATCAGAGTTTGAAGAGGTCGTATCATTGGATTGAAAGAGGCAAGTTGGGCAAATCGGAGAATCGCTCGTCATGTGGGTCGAACTGATGCGGCGATTAGAAGATGCTGGCAGAAATGGGTGGACAATGACAGATTTCAGCCATTTTATGAACGTAGCGGTCGACCTAGGGCCACAGCAGAGCGGGAGGATAGTGTGATTGTCAGATCAGCTGTCACAGCGCCTGAATCATCGTTATCAACTATCAGACGTGCGATCCGTACACGAGTGTGCACCATGACCATTCACAGACGGCTGAGAGAGCGACATCTATGCTCGTACCGACCGCTACGGCACCTGCCACTCACGTCTGCACACCGTCGGGCCAGATTGCAGTGGTGCTTGGCTCGATCCGATTGGAATGATGCTGACTGGGGACGTATAGTGTTTAGCGACGAATCCCGCTTCCAACTGTGTCCTGACGATCGTCGCAGACGTGTCTGGAGACGCCCAGGGCAGCGTGCCGATCCGGCTTTCACTATTGCACGCCACACAGGCCTTCAACCAGGAGTTATGGTCTGGGGTGCCATTTCCCTTGATAGCCGGACCCCTTTGGTCGCCATTAGCGGCACACTTACAGCACAGCGGTACGTCGACGACATTCTGAGACCTGTTTTGCTACCCTTCCTTTTCTTGTGCTTGTGAAACACTTCCTTGGCCAGATCCCCAGATCTCTCTCCAATCGAGCATGTCTGGGATATGATGGGAAGGCGACTGCATCCACCAGGGAATGTGGATGACCTAGCCCGACAATTGGAGCAAATTTGGCAAGAAATGACTATGATCTTTTTTTTTTTTTCAAACAGGCCATACGATCGAGACACGTTAACCGGGAACATCATGGAGTCTTACGGCTTGGGGAAAAGAAAATGAGCCGTAGAACAGAGAGCGGCGCTCGATTTAAATGTGATCTCGCTTCTCCTTTCCTGAAGATGGACTCCGTGACGGCGTCCGATAGCTTGGACATCTCCAAAATTCTTACTTGGCTGGAAACCCGAGAAGAATTATTCCTACTCCGTCGCCAAGAAAGTTTCAAGTTTCCTTTATTCACATTTAATATAAGATGTGAAAAGATTGCTCAAATTATAAAAACATATTTAGATTATCCAACTCCATATTAAATTCCGTGCAAACTAACACTCTTACATTAATGGTCTATATTTTAAAAAAAAAGTATTTACTTTTAATATTAGTTCAAAAATCATTATCAAAATATAACTCTCTTTTTTAAAATTCCGATTAAAAACGTCTTCGCCTACGAATGCTTTTATAAGTTTGTTTCAATGAAACAAAGAAATCATTAAATTCTTGATTTTCGTGTGATTTAATGGACTCCTGCCATAACAGATTTTATTAAGCTAAACTTCGAGTATGAATTGTTAACTGTTGATTTAATTAGGAAGATAACTACGTTGATAATCTTACAATACTAAATTTAGAAAGTAAATAAATCTTTTGTAAATCTAAATTAGATAAACAAAAGTAAAACATTTTTTACTGTATTTGAATCTATAGATTATCTTCTGTCCCATTAATGAAACTATTTTTCGAAAATGTATCAGAATTTCTAGTTAATTTGTAAATAAATCTGAAAGAATATTTCTGAAAATGTATATGTGCTCTATCATTTTATAACTATTCTACCGTATTACTTATTTTTTTGTATTTGTTATGTAACTACAGTAAACCCTATTAAATCCGGCCGAATGTGGCGCCCAGTATGCCGGATTACAGAAAAGCCGGACTACCGAGTTTTCTTAAAATAACTCAATAGCTCAATTTTTGTGAAGACATAATGCCAGGTTTAATTAATTTAACACCATTTTCATAATTTTACACTCAAATGTTTATTAAAAACAATATAAATTAAAAGTGTATTTTATAATTAGTCTTATTTATTGTATACAGTACAATGACGCAAATGTAAAAAAAAAAAAAATACTCAGGACCACACCGGATTACCGAGGGCTGGATTTGAGAGGTTTTACTGTACTTTCTAAGCAGTCGAAACATAAATACAAGATCTCTTGATATGTGAATTTTTGCTTGTGTCATTTTCTTGTCCTAGTATTTATCAGTTACACGCTATCATGGACATGACATTAAATTCTTAATAAACTTTTATTTTTGAAAGATATTCAGAATCGCATAGTTATCGTCAAATAACAAATTGATAATTTTCATTAGTTATCTCTTGCAATGCTCTATTTCTCTTATACTATTTGAGAGAAACTTTCAAGATATGTTTATTTTAAATCGTGTTGATTCAAAATTAAAGTCTCATCTATGTTTTCTATAGGAAACCCAAAAAGCTTCATAGGAAAGAGTCGTTCACTCTTAACAAAAGTATTTTTGACGACTAACTCTTAATTTTAATTAAATACCTACACCATTTCGAAGGCAAATAGTCTTAGGTCATATTACTGTATGAAAGATATATTTTGTAAGTGAAGATATATGGTGAACGATATGCTCATCTACTTTATTATCCTTTTTTTTTAATTATAATTTTTAATATTCTGTTTTCTTTCATTATTCGATATTCAATTCCAATGCCTGTTAATCCGACTTAGAGACTAGGAATGTTATTTTCAAATGGTAAGAAATGCACGTAGCAATGCACAGAGAAATTCTTAAAGTTCACGAGATACACCAATGCAGAATTGTTTTATTATTGTTGGAAAACAAAATATATTTGAATCAAGATAGTAGAATCAGTTTTCTCTGGATCATTGTTAGGGAACAGCATTATGAATGCTTTCTTTGTTTTACAAATTTTAATTATCAATATTAATACTTGAAATTATTTAATAGAAAGGCACACGAGAATATCATTGTGAACTAAGCAAAAATCACAAATAGATTATAATTAAGTGCTAAAAAAATCTCACAAGCCTAAACTTAAACTTGTAAAAATAGTTTTTTATTATTATTATTACTATATCGAAAAAGTTTCAAACCATGGGATTCCCCAGCAAAGACAATATGGCGGGTCAAGGACCAAAGCACATATTGCCAAGCGTATTAAAAAAAAAAAAAAAAAAAAGAAAAAAAAATTTGGAAGAATAGTTAGGGATGTGTGCTTGTGTCCATAAATTTCCGAACTATGCGTGTTGTGTTGAGTACTACAGCCTTCTGGAGTTGTGCATAAGTGTTTTTATGAAGTCCTAGTGTGCTGAGGCTGTGATGCAATGTGTGAGGCACCAGACCAGTAGCGGACAGGATGATGGGTACAACACGTACTCGGTCCTGCCTCCACTGCTTCTGGAGCTCGTGTGCTAGGTCTGTGTATTTACTTATCTTGTCAGCGTGAGTTTTCTGCATGTTCTTGCTGATGGGAACTGCAATATCAATGAGATAGGTCTGTTTGTTGACCTTATCAACAAGTGTAATGTCAGGTCTGTTGTGATGTATAGTTTTGTCAGTGTGAATGGGGCGGTCCCAGTACAGCTTATGTTTGGGTGACTCTAGTACGCTTTGTGGTGTGTACTTGTAGTATGGGAGCGTGTTCTTAATAAGTGAGTGTTTGTGTGCTAGCTGTTGATGAACGATCGATGCTACCTGATTGTGTCGGTGGAGGTAGTCTGCTTGGGACAGAAGGGGACAGCCAGATATTATGTGGTCGATCGTCTCATGTGTAGTGTGGCATTTCCTGCATCTGTCGTCATGTGTGTTTGCGTCGTGTAGAATGTGTTTCTTGTAGTTGAGTGTGGGAATGACTTGGTCGTGTATCGCGATCATGAACCCTTCGGTCTCCCCAAACAGCTCACCACTCATCAGCCATCTGTTCGACGCTTCCATGTCGACATGAGGTTGGCTGAGTTCGTGGCGATGTCTGCCATGGAGTTCCTTACGAGCCCATGATTCATGCAGCTGCTGTGTGTGGGTGTCGGGAGTGGTGAGTGTTAGAGAAGAGTTTGCGAGGTCCAGGGGTGTGAAGTGTGTGTCAGCCTTGACAATGGCTGAGGGAGTGAGGAGTGTTGTGCTCTTTGGTGGAAGTGTTCCCTAAGTGTGTGTACTTGTTTTTCGTGTAGGGTGATGAGGTTGATGAGTCCTCGGCCTCCCTCCTTGCGGGGAAGAGTCATTCTTTCCGTAGCGGACTGGGGATGGTGCATGTTGTGTTTCGTGAATGTAGTGCGTGTTGTGCGTTGTAGTGCTTCGAGTTCAGTGTTTGTCCATGAAATTATGCCGAACGAATATGTTAGTGTGGGGACGGCAAAAGTGTTAATGGCTTTAATTTTATTTCTGGCATTGAGTTGTGTTTTGAGGATGTTGTGAACGCGAGCACAGTATGTTTTCTTGAGTGCGTTTCTGATGTTTGCGTTGTCAATGACGCGCGCTTGCTTGAAGCCCAGATACCTGTAGGTCTCTCCCTCTTCCATGGATTGGATGGCCAACCCATGGTCCAGTTCAAAACCCTCCAAATTCGTAGTCTTCCCGCGTGTTATATGTAGCTTGCGGCATTTGTCGATTCCAAATTCCATCCCAATGTCTTTGGTGAACTGTGTTGTGACTTGTAGTAAATTAGTAAGTTGTGCACTGTTTGTGGCGTAGAGTTTAATATCATCCATGTAGAGTAAGTGTGTGATTTTGTATGGTGTCAGAGTGCCTGAGGTAAGCTTATAACCGTGTTTTGTGTTGTCTAGCATGTCGCTTAATGGATTCAAGGCGAGGCAGAACCAAAGAGGACTCAAGGAATCTCGCTGGAAAATACCTCTCCTTATGGGAATGGGGACTGTAGTGATGGAGGTGTTGGAGGTGCGTAGGTGTAGTGTTGTGTTCCAACTCTTCATCGTGGCATCCAAGAATGCCGTGATCTTGGGGTGTACTTTGTAGAGTTGAAGAGTGTGTAAAAGCCAGGAATGGGGGACTGAGTCAAAAGCCTTCTTGTAGTCGATGTACGCGATGTGTAGGTTCCTATTCTTCGCGCGCGCCTGGCGCAGGATTACAGAGTCAATAAGGAGTTGCTCCTTACAACCCTGGGAATTCCTGCGACAGCCCTTCTGCTGTTCGGAAAGAATGTTATGTGTCTCGATGTGTGTGTAAATTTTGTCTGTAAGGCAGGAGGTGAGGAGTTTGTAAAGTGTGGGGAGGCAAGTGATTGGACGGTAATTTGCAGGGTGTGCTGTTTCAGTGTTCTTGCTCTGTAGGTAAGTGATACCCTGTGTGAGGAAAAGAGGCATATGTTCTGGGTGTTGGATTATGTCAGTGAGTGTAAGCGCTAGCTTTCCATGCAGGAACGTGAACCTCTTGATCCAGAAGTTCTGAACGCCGTCTGCACCAGGAGCCTTCCAGTTGTGTGCATGTTTTAGTGCTGTCTGTATATCTGCGAGAGTAATATCATGGAAGGGCATGAAGGGTAAGTGTTCAGCGAGTTGTTCTTCATCTGTGATCCATGGTGCTTTGTCATTGTGGGGGATGGGGTTGGACCACAGAGACGACCAGTATTCATGTAATGCCTCGCTGGTGGGTGTGTTTGTGTTGGGTGCAGTGGAGGGAGAAGAAAGGGATCTGTAGAATTTTTTCTCATTGTATTGGAAAGTATTGTTCTGTTGTTTGCGTAGAGTGCACTGTTTGTATCTTTGTAATCTTTTTGCAAGTGCACTGAGTTTTTGTTTTGTTTAGTGTTCCTGAACCTGGTTATGATGGTTTGAGTGTGAAGGGCGAGTGTTTATGTGCTTGAATATCTTCCTGACCTGGGACATAAGTTTCTTTGTTTTGCTTCCTGCACAGTATTGTGTGAGCCTGGCTATGTCTCCTCTAAGGTCGCTGATGCGGCCTTCAAGGCGACGTCTCCAAGGGGGGATGTATTCTTGTGACCGTGCAGTGGTAGGTATGTGGTGTTGTTTGATTCCAAGTGCCCGAATGGTTCCCTGTGCCGCGCAGTACAGTGTTGTATGTATGTCTTCTAATGTTTGGATATTGTCAAGGTGTTGTGGTATAGTGTGTGTGTTGAGATGGTATATGACTGTGGCGAGTTGTTTTGATGTGTGTACTTTGGGGAGTGCAGGTCTGAGTGTGGGGTCTGTGCCTGTATATTGTGCTAGTGCGGTGTAGAAATTATCATGTGCTGCTTGTTGTATGTCATTAGTTGTATTGTTGGGGAATGTGGACTGAGGGGTAGAGGCTTCTGAGGCTTCTGTGTTTGCCATAAAGGTAATGTCTTCTGGTGGGGTGGGGCGTGTTGTCCTGTGATTGGATTCAGCGACCTCTTCCCTAATTTGTGCCAGTATGCATGGGAGAATAAGATTGTTTACTACTATAGAACGTCGCTGATCCGCTACCCGCTGTTCGCTAAGCCCTAACGATGGATAACGTGTGGTGAATGCATGGTGTAGTGCCTGTCTGTATCCTGTGAGTTGAGTCCCTAACTGTGTAACAGTGTAGAAGTCGCGCATAAGATCCTGGTTCATCTGTGATGACCATCGGATGCGCTGGCGTGGTTTCCCAGTCTTGGTGGTCGCCTGCTCTGACACAGACGAAACACTTCCGACTGTTCGGGCTGGATGGTGTTGCCCGGGCATTGTGGTAGCCATACTACAGGATGGGGTGCCACTTTCTCCACCACCACCTGCGGGAGACTGTAGTATATTTTTCGAACGGAGACCTCTGCCTAACCCCCGAACGCGGGTGACTTTATCCTGCGCCACACCCGATGCAGCATGATCTATATTAGAACGAGTTCTCATCATGGATGGTTGGACCCTTTAGCCTACCCTAAAGCTAGTGTAGTTCCCGCCCCCACCACGAGGAGGTAGGGTCCATTATTATTATTAAAATTATAATTTGAGAAATAAAAATAGAAAAAAACTTGATTACCCTTATATTAATAATAAATATGGTATAAGAAATTTAAATTTAAATTATATAATTGAGAAAACCTTTAATGATAATTAAGTAGTAATAAAGTTTAGATATATATTATAATTAAGTGCTAAAAAAATCTCACGAGCCTAAATTTAAACTTGGGTAATAATAAACTAGTTTTACAAGTTTAAAGTTATGCTTGTGAGATTTTTTTTTAGCACTTAATTATAATCCATTTGTGATTTTTGTGTAGCTCCCAATGTAGCTCCATTTGTGATTTTGGTTTGTTAGGATAATAATAAACTATTTTTACAACATTTTGAAACACAGTCTTAAAAACGCTGACTGGAGCCTTTAGTTGATAGAAGTTTCAGTCAGAAACCTAAGTATTCACCAGGTATCTGCGCAATATATATGATGTTTCAAGCAGCGCTGTTTTCTTTTGTTCTGATGTTGTTATTTCAGACAACGGCAATCGGTTCAAATATTTCGTAAAATTTTTTGAGATTGTTCCAAGTGCCTCTATGATGATGGGATTACTGTCGAGTGTTTCATCCAAAGTCGTGTTTTTCAATTGCCAAATTCTTGTATTTTGTGATTTTTTCCTGTTCTTTATCTTCAATTCTTGCATCTCCAGGGATTGCAATATCAATTATGAAAATATTTCTGTTTGTTATCACTGTTATATCTGGCGTATTATGATCCAGGTGTCTATCAGTTTGTATTTAAAGTCTCAAAAGATTTTGATGTCTTCATTTTCTAAAACTTTTTCAACTTGATGTTCCCATGATTTTTTAGATACTGGTAAGTCATATTTTTTGCAGAATGACCAGTGCATTAATTATTATTATTATTATTATCGTAAAAGTTTCAAGCCAAGTGTTTCCCCAGCAAAGACAATATGGCGGATCAAGGACCAAAGCATATATTGCCAAGTGTAAAAAAAAAAAAAAAAAAGTGTGGAAGAATGGTTAGGGATGTGTGGTTGTGTTCATAAATTTCCTAACTATGTGGCTGCGCGGTTGGCGTTGTCGCTATGACATAGGTCTGTCACCTCTGAGTACCGGGGTTTGGTTCTCATGTGGGTTTCGTGATTGTGGACGATCCGCGCTGGGCAGCTTTTCTCGGGGTTCTCCCGTTTCCCCTGCACTTCTCCCACCATACTTTCAAAGTCTTTCTCTCCATCTGTTCTTATTTCAGTGGGATAGTACAATAGACCTCTGGTCGCAGTGCTTGGCTTCTCTGCCACCCACATTCACTACATAACATAACATAACATAACAATGCGTTTTGTGTTCAGTATCACAGCCTTCTGGAGTTGTGCATAAGTGTTTTGTGAAGTCCTAGTTTGCTGAGGCTGTGGTGCAATGTGTGAGGCACCAGACCAGTGGCGGACAGAATGATTCGTAGAACACATACTCGGTCCTGCCTCTACTGCTTCTGGTGTTCGTGTGCTAGATCGGTGTATTTACTGATCTTGTCTGCGTGAGTTTTCTGCATGTTCTTACTGACAGGCACTGCAATATCAATGAGATAGGTTTGTTTGTTGACCTTATCAACAAGTGTGATGTCAGGTCTGTTGTGATATATAGTTTTTTCTTTGTGAATGGGTGACTTTAGTACCCATTACACAGCTTATGTGAGGGTGACTTTAGTACGCTTTGTGGTATGTACTTGTAGTATGGAACCGTGTTCTTAATAAGTGAGTGTTTGTAAGCTAGCTGTTGATGAACGATCGACGCTACCTGATTGTGACGGTGGAGGTAATCTGTTTGGGAGAGAAGGGGACAGCAAATTTATAAAATTGTGCTTATTATGGGGCCGCTTTGCTTTTGACACTGTCTAAAAGCATTAATGATTCTTGTCTGCAATAGCTTCTGTGATATCACCTTCAAGTCCGTACAGTACTTGAAACGATATGAGACTGGTGTAAGGAAGAGACTTCGAATTCAAGCAATTATGGACTGAAAAAGGCATTGAATTGTTAATGTAAATGAACGGAAATAGTCTGATAAAAATTGAATCTATAGAGCTAGTCTATAGAATTACCCAGCTAACAATAAATTGTCAGGACTTAAAATTATAGAACTAAAAACATCAGAAACTTTAACTAATTATAACAGATATTAATTATTAGAGATTAAGTTTTTGAATGAAAATTTTTATTAAACAAGTGAATATAAGTTTGCTAAAGCATAAATTTAAGGGTGATCATAATAATAAAAAATATTAAAAATAATAATAAAAAAAGAAGTACAGTAACGAAAGGAAAAATAAAAAGAATGTTAAGAAAAACAAGAAAAAAAAAGATTCACGCAGACATTCAGAGAAAAAAAAACAACAACAAACACTAAATACACGGATTCGAAAGGACACATGCAGCCCATAAAACCGACAACTTTTTACCAATTACGCTATAGCTGACAACCGAAATAAGATGGTTCCATTTCTGACATTTAAGTAGCGAAAATCCAATGAAAACAATGCCAAATATCTTGAACATAAGGGGGGGGGACGTTGGCCCCTAAAAATACCTTAATCCTTTGTTATTTGGACCGATGATGAAATCCATTTCTCCATCCGATCTTCCTGTCGGAAGTTAAGTGGGTACAATGACAATAATGCCAAATGTCTCGAACATGGGGGGGGGGGGGGCCTGAAAGTATCCCATTCCTAAAGTGTTTATCCCATTCCTAAAGTGTTTGGGATTCTGAAGGCGATATTAAAATCCGTTTGTCGATCCGACATTCCGTTCGGGAGTTGTTAGGGGTGGATAGACACGGCCGGACGGACAGGACAAACGCAATAGCTACCGATTTTGGTAGCTATCACAACAGCACCCAAATGGGTCGCTAAAGAAGGTAAAAGTTTTATCTTTTACCAATAAAAGGTTAACAAATAATAATAATAATAAACCGAGGACTCATCAATCTCATTACCCTACACGAAAAACAAGTACACACCTTAGGGAACACTTCCACCAAAGAGCACAACACTCCTCACTCCATTCATCCATTGTCAAGGCTGACGCACACCTCACACCCCTGAACCTCGCAAACCCTTCTCTAACACTCACCATACCGACACCCACACACAGCAGCTGCTTGAATCATGGGCTCGTAAAGAACTCCATGGCTGACATCGCCACGAACTCAGCCAGCCTCATGTCGACCTGGAAGCGTCGAACAGATGGCTGACGAGTGGTGAGCTGTTTGGGGAGACCGAAGGGTTCATGATCGCGATACAGGACCAAGTCATCCCCACACGCAACTACAAGAAACACATTCTACACGACGCAAACACACATGACGACAAATGCAGGAAATGCCACACTACGCATGAGACGATCGACCACATAATATCAGGCTGTCCCCTTCTCTCCCTAACAGACTACCTCCACCGACACAATATGGTAGCATCGATCGTTCATCAACAGTATAGCACACAAGCACTCACTTATTAAAAATACGGTCCAATACTACAAGTACACACCACAAAGTGTACTCTAGTCACTCTCACATAAGCTGTACTGGGACCGTTCCATTCACACAGACAAAACTATACATCATAAAAGTTATTTATCATTAGTTTATTTTGATTTTAAAAGAAAGCAATAGATAATATTTAAAATC